>JAPYZE010000867.1:0-76225 GCA_030522805.1 Leptomastidea abnormis
AAACCCTTCTAAACTAACACAAATAACCACGTCACATATTTGATGCATAAAGGTCACCACAGGATCATGCACTCACCCCTCTTCTATTCATGTGTACACACAGAGACCAAATTCTTCATCTACAGCAAGATATATCACTTCCTCCCTTTATACATATACGTATAGTCTATTATGCTATATATGTGAGGGGACTCCCCTCTCGCGTAAGCTCATATAATGCGGTACTCGCGCACGTGCTAATGTGTGAGCGTAGGCGAATACGTGAGTCAGAAAACACATGATTCATGGGTTATATACTCTATGGATGAATGAGAATCTTCGTATAGGCTCTTTCATGATTATGTATAACATCGGAAAGAGAGAAAGAGATATATCTTGCTGTATATGAAGAATTTGGTCTCTGTGTGTACACATGAATAGAAGAGGGGTGAGTGCATAATCCTATGGTGACCTTTATGCATCAAATATGTGACGTGTTTATTTGTGTTAGTTTAGAAGGGTTTGTGTGTGGTATGATTTGTGTTTTTTGAATTTTGATTTAGTTTTGACTATGATTAGATTCTGCTTTGAAGTAATAACGTAAATGTTTTAAAAAATAATGAATGAATTTTATGCTATTAAACTTTTTTTTTTAATGTGATGAAATTAAATAAATATTAATTAAAATTTAGCTAATCATTAATTAAAAAACATATTTAAATTTTATTTTATTAATCATAAACTTAATTACAAAATTTATGTTTATTATAAAGTGTAAATATTATTTTTTTTTTTTTAAATTATTTCAACGTGATGTAGTAGCTAAACAATAAGTACACACGACAGGACATGCATATATAAAAAAAGGCACTTAAATGCTTTACGTCATTAACCAACGAGAGATTATATTGCAAAGCAGACAAACCCAAGTGCAACGAAAGAGTTTGATAAAAGATATAGCAAGCAAAAAAAAAAGATTTTCAAATGCAAAACTCAGAGGACAGAAAGACATATATATACAACATAATATACAACACCACAAGGTATGTACCACCCTACACTTTACACATGCATTGAAAGAAAAAAAAAAGAAGGGGAGAGGGATGATAGTAAAAGAGAGCTTTTTCTACTCTACTACAACACTTTTGACGATTTAGAGGGGATGATGATGATGATACGTGTGGCTCTATTATTCTTTCAACGTGGCAAAAGAAAGCAGGGGGGGGGGAGGTGGAGTAACATTAGCGCCGCTCGACGAGTGGTAAGTATATAATACATACGATGGGGATAGATGTGCTGTATGCATTTGAATGTATTGTTTGAGGGGTATAGAGTATCTATATATATAACCGGATTGCGGGAGATTGGTATCTTGGAGAGAAGCAGTCAATGCAGTTAGTGAGAGAGAAAAAAAAATTGATCGTTCATCTAAATCGATTAGGATTGTTTTCGTTGTTGTTCGTGTGTGCGTGTACTTGTGAGTTTATGAAAAGAAAAAAAAATCGTGTAATATTTCTAGTAATGATTTGATAAATTTAGAGATGAAATAGACACTGTATAACAAAATTCATAATAATTGTTATAGTTTTATTTGTATTTAATAAATTTATTTTTAATAATTGACATTAAATAAAAATAATTAAATTCGAAACAACAATATCTGATTTAAAATAAGTTACATACAAGCCTTTTTCAATTAAATAACTTTACAGAAATCTTATTCACCTATATACTTTCTTTTTTATTTTATTAGCATGTAAAAAGGAACGTACATACATCGCAATTTGACATGCTCTAAAAAGACAAAAGATTAACTTAGCACACCACACTTCTCATACTCTGTGGTCGGATGTCTTCGCATTTACAATCACTACCTACCTATATACATACAGAATCCCGCTCTAGTTCATACTCTCAGACCGTGTATGTATAAATATAGCGCCATCCTGTCTCGTTCTCCATCCCCCCTCCCCAAAACTCGTCTCGTCTATTGTCACTCATCCTAAATCTATCTATCTCTTACTCTCGGCTTCCTTACACAGAATAAAGTATCAGACGTCCGTCAATACACAATGCTCTTGCGCATGTACACGTTTATATACCCCATCTTCGCGATCGTTTTATCTGTTCTCCCCCCCCCCTTCCCCCTACCTCATTCTACTCATCTACACGGTTATATATACTGTCCGCTTGCACGAGTGCTCTTTGGTATATAATAAAGCTTTTCTTTTCGGATGTATATATAACAGCGTGTGAATTCGCTTTGTAGAAGAGACGAAAACGTGTGGTCTATCTATACAGATGCGAGATGAGATCGGCGAATCTATAGTACTATATATATAGGTTTGATTATTGATTATTTTTCTTTTGATGACAGTTTTAAAAGATAATTTGATAGAATAATGTACTAAATATTTTCTTTCTCTTTTTTTTTTTAATTTATTTAATATTGTGTATAAATTGGTGAAAAATAATAATTTGATAATGAGTTATTAATAATGCTAGTTATTAAATTATAAGACATTTTATAATTATTCTTAATTTAGTGAAAATATTATCAATTTAAAAAAAAAGTGTTAAGTACAAAAAGTATCAAAATGTAATAAACTTGTTTTATTATTTTTTTTTTCTTCAATATTCTGTAGTATTAATAATAAACATTTTTAAAAACACAAGAAAGATATCACAAAAAATCAAAATAAGCAAGACCAAGCTTAAAGAAGCCATCAAACGCAAAATGAAAAAAGAACTCGATATGTGTCGAGAAGCTATATGAATAAGAAAGGACGGGGGAAAGAGAAGGCGAACGAACGTATATAGGTAAACGCGCGCTAGCGGGAATCTATTCAAACACGGGCGTTTTCAATCAAAGTCCGCATTGTCACCTGGGGGTATTGCATCAAGACGCATTTGGAAAACGACGCATTCATAGAGCGCACGTGGAATTAACCCTATTTGTTCATCTACGTCGGTGGTAACGTAGGTATGTATACTCGCAAGAGCGAGCTTTTCTATATATATACAACTTGTATGGGTTATAAACATATATAGGACGTCTATAGCATAAGCCCTGGAATAACGAAGTCGTACAGTAGCCGCGTAGCGCCGGCTATTTCTCTCAGCGTGGTGGTGGTATAGCCACAGCCACGTGCGTTCTTGCAAGGCCGTTACCGTTACCATCGTATATTATACGTCTGCGTTTTTGGAAATATATATTGATTCGCATTGACTTTGATTCATATAAAAGATCAAAAGACTATTTGTTTATAATTCTATGACAGCATCAAATTAAAAAAAAATAGAATTAATTAAAAATTTAATATTTTTAAAAAAAGTGCAGTATTTTAAAAATAGAGAAGAAACAATATTGTAAGCCCAGTTCCGTAAAAATTATTGACGCTTACACACGAGCTTTTCTTTCATTTTTACTTATACTTCTTCATAATATATCATACTTCTCTTGATAACTCCTCTGTTCGTCACACGTATGCTACAGGACACACACACACACACACACACACACACACACACACACACACACACACATACCCACACGACATAAAACATACATTTACAATCCAGCCTCTCTTTCTCTCTGTCTTCAGTCAAAGAGAGTATATTATTTCAAAAGCTTTGGAAGTCACATACACATACATACATACATACCTACATATGTGTGCAATTTTCGCCAGTAAAAGAGAACTCGGCTTTCAAAAGGGAGAAAAGATAGAGAGGAAGAAAGAAAGCTCTGAACCCGTCGTCGTGATGGTGGTGGTGGTGGTCGACAACAATGGCCGATTTTAATACACTCGCACGGTCGCTCTTTCGCGCATAGAGAGAAAGAAAAAGAGAGAAAGATTTGACGTGCGTGGTGGCTCTCTCACGCGCGCGGTATGAACAAAAGTATATATAAAGCGCGGAACGGATGCTATATATGTGTATATATAATAGCCGGTGCCACCAGCGAAGAAGAGAAAAGCTGCGTGATGAGAGAAAGACAATCACAGATGATAGAAAAAGTAAGCTATATGACTGGGGTATTTGAATTTTTCGATGTTATCTTTGTATTGATGGCAAAATTTTAATTTTAAAAAATGTTGCAAACATCTATAATTTTTATAAAAATTTTAATTTAGGGCGATGTTTTAAGCGAGCAAAAATTAAAAATAAGTATAACTGAGAAAAGTACTTTAATCGTACGCATTTCAAAACAAAAGATACGAAAAAAATAAATTAGCAGCATTATACTTGACTTGCTATTATTGTATACGCCATCAATATATAGGCACTGAAAAACATTACTTAATAATATCAACAAAGTTAAAAAAAATGGAGATTGACTAAAAATAAACAAGGAGTAAGATGTAAGTAGGTATGTATATAGAGATACAATCTTACTAGGAGCTGTGAGTAAAGTAAACTGGACGCGAATCCGTGCTAAGCCGAAAAGCCCGCTGATTCTAGGAAGTCGAGTATAAATTCTATTTTTTTTTTTAAATTCAAAAAATTATTTGATTTTACTATTACACCTGCAAACATAATATCTACATAGCATACGAGTAAAAAAAGGGAAAGGGATTCGACAACTCGATCTTTTGAAAATGTAACTGCCACGTCGTTCCAACGGCCAATATAAAAATCTTACTATTCTTATTCTGCATTACTTTTTTAATATCAATCTTGAAACGTACTTATTTTTAACTTGATATTTCAATACTACGTTAATTTCGTAGAAAAGAATAAATAATTCAATAATTACGTTAAAAGTACAAAAAAATAATTCTTAGAAAATTCAAAAAATGGTTGGATATTATGCAACGCCAAAATTTATAAATAGCTTTTTAGAATAACAAAACTTTTCTTATCCAAGTATCAATTCAACTAAGAAAACTAAACAACATTTCTTTCATCAAATAAAAATATGCGAAAACCTGTATATACAAGCAAAATAGCAAATGCAATAACGTACTCACCGTTTAAAACGAAGCTTCCAAGAAATTCACTGCATTCAACGAAGACTCCACATCAACAGCAGGTTCGGAAATTCGAATATATCGGTTACGCTCACGAACGGTGTCGCGTATATGCCCGGTAACAAGGAAGGGAATCCTTACTATGCACGACTACCGAGATAGGACTCTACCTTCCTCTAGAAAGATCAACGTATCGCCTTCGACGTAGACGTACATGATTTCCCGGTGCACTTCTCATCTCAGCTCGCGCGCGTCGATAGCTATAGAGAGAGAGAGATAGCAAAAAACAACGATCGTACGCCGATTTAAAATTCACCGATCGCGAGAGGTTAGAAAACCTCGTAACCGAATCTCTTTTATGATTTGACAGCTGCGTCCTTGAAAGATGATTCAGAACTGCATATACTATCTGCGTATGGAGTTTCCTTCCTTCCATCATCTAACTTTTGTGAAATCTTGACTACGCCGTGGGGTTGTTTGGAGACAGAAACAAATGCTGATTTACTGGAAAGGAGATAATAATCACTGTCAACTAGCAAAATCTTCACTCGCGCACATAAAAAAACGGTTTAACTCGATCTTTCTTTACACTACAACAAACCGTTTTTATCAACGGTTCCGGGAAGCCACTAATACAAGACCGAATCGAACGGCCGTTGACTTTTTTAAAAAACTTAACCCAAAACCTTTGTTTCCCTCTCCCCCACACACTTACAACTTGTCACTTAACATCTTTAGACTGACACTGCACACAATAATCAACATAATCAGCAGATGCTAATTCAATAACACTAGCACAGACAAACTATAGACTATTCAAAATCACTGTATGTATAGGTATACATATAGTAAGGATAAGTCATATCGCGTCGCGCATCGCACGAGTACTGGCGTTCTTGTCAGAGTTAGGCGGACTGCGGTGGTGGTGGCGGCGCGGCAGCAGTGTCGGATGGTGGCCGGTTTATTTCTCGCGCGCGCGCCAGACTTCGAATTCATCCCCTCCACTCTTTTATGTATATTCGCCTATACTGTAGTTAGTGATGTTCTCGGGCGCGCTGTTGTTGTTGCTATACCTATAGATATATAGTTACAAGCGTATATCTGTGCCCTTTACAACCCTTTCATCTGATATTTTGCTTTGCAAGTATGCGGTATGTATAAGTATGCTTGTCGGTGCGGTTGAGAGAAATCTTTGCGATATAGATTTAGTTTAAATTTGATCATTTACTGATTATATTTGTCGTGGAATATGTAAATGTTAATGATTTGAATGTATTAATTTCATTATTATTATTAGTTTTTTGAAAAGTTATTTTGTTTACTTTGTACCTTTTTTTCTTACAAAATAATTACTTATTTTACGTCATTTTTGTCGAAAAAAATATGCTATAGTCTCCTTCCTTTTCTTGAATCATCGCATAAAAAGCGATTCCAGACGAATCGATTATAAGAACATAAAAGAGTGTGTATACATATACGCGAACGGGATCGTTTTGCACCCAGTTCACGAAGAGAAGTGTCTCCTACTCGCTCTCCCCCTTTACTGCCCCTTTTTTGTGACGTGGGGGGGGGGGAGAGGGACATTATATTGTGCCGGACCTGCGCATCGCCAGATTCATTTTTCCGCGCCAGCGAGGCTTCGATGCTAGTATAGGTATATATAAGTATAAGAAGGGGAAGATATGCTGCGCTGCTGCTCTGGTCTTATGATCGCGAATAAAGAACGCGTAGACATATATATAAAAAAAAAACTTAGGAGAGTGAAAGAAAAGAGAATTTTCAAGGCTTCTCGATGTGCGGAATCTATTCCTGCTATGGTTATCTTTTTTTTTTTACACAATTGACACCAGAAAAAAATAAAATTATTAAAATGATTGCTTTGCTATGGTTTGATAATTATATTGATGTTAGAAAAATAAATGTCTGGAAAGTAATCATATGTAAAAATCATAATAAAATAAAAAATTTAATTTAAAAATCAACACACGATCTAAGCTACAGAAAAAAATCTAGTATTGTCATAAAATTCCATTCAGTAGGTATAAAAATTGAAACTACATAGATACCTACATATCCACAACATTGTTGTCTACAATATATTTACATATGGCCTGCAAAGATACGATTGCCGCGCGGATATACTCTTTCTCGTTCTATCAAAGCATAACATTTATGTACATACATTCACGCAGCAATACAGTACATAAAAACTCAGCCTCTATACTTCTCCTTACATGCACCTGCGGAAAATGAAAATTTCTCCATCCAAAAGAGTAGAGGCTGACTATATATAGGTATATTGGCGCTTCTCTATCGTCAAACGCACCGCTCGTGGATGTGGCTATAGATATTCAAAGGACAATGGGCAAAGCCTTATCGGTTGAACGACAAGTAGTAATACGCAAGAGAGGGAGGCTATATGCGGTGATGCTTTGAAAACGAACGAGACTTAGGAATGAGTATGAGGGTGGTTAGAGAAACCGTGGAGAAAGGAAAAAAAATTTTTTTTTTTTTTTTCATTCAACCACCCCACGTTTTTATATATGGTTCTTCTTTTTTGTCAAATAGGGCGAGACGCGACCGGTACTTTTTCCCCTTCTTGCGTGTATATTATGTCTGTATATGTTTGATTTTTATCGCGTGAAGCCTTATGCTGGTGGTTTTTGCGCACCGGAATCTACTATTGTATTTTTTATTATTTTTTTTTTTTTTTGTAAGTATCGATTTCTTTTGGACTTTTGATGATTGAAATTTTGATGCTGGGGAGATTGGTCATGGGTATAATATAGGGAGTAAAGATCAAAAAGTACAAAGTGTCGATAGAATTGTTTTCACTTTCCTCTAAATGTTCATTAAACTTAAAAAAAATAATAATTATAAAGATACTCTCGTATAATATTTCGACATATCCAGCCAGATATGTACGTCATAAAAGCCAATATCGTATAAAATCTTTCAAATTAATTATCAGAATTAAACCCATCCTCATTAACTCAAGACAATTTAATATCATTCAATGACTTATTTACATCGCAAAACGTTTACAACATGACTAAAAAAAAAAGACGAATACAAGGACAGCAATATAATGTAAGTCGTTATCTCGTTACTGCAACCAAAAAGAAAATAAAAAAGAATCTCTTATATTATATAGATGCAAATATATAGGTATATATAAAAGAGTACAGGGGAAGAAAAAAAGGTAAATCCAACGAAGCGAAAGGATGAGAGAAGAAAAAGAAGAAGAAGGGGGTAAGGTACAGACCGGGCCACGCGCGCGCATGGGCCGGAAGCGATTATTAAGTAAGCAAGAGAGAGCAGAAGCATGGGTCCATTGTAATAGTTGTCTTCTTCGTCAGCGTCTCGCGGCCTCGAAATGGCCCGTGGATGTCTGCTACTGCTTTTACTGACCATAGACCGAGAAAGGAGCGGAGGATGTTGGCTAATTGGATTCACCGACGTTATACTTGTCTGTCTGTTCTGTACTTTATACACGCGGGGGCGCAATTATTTTAGTATTGGTAATAATTTCTCCCTGCCGTGCGCCGGATGAGTGAAGAAGGAGGAGGATGAGGAGGAGAAGGAAGGGAAGGCAAAAAGCGACGGGGCTTCCTTTTGTGTGTTATGCTTGTGTTCTTTCGTGATATTTTTTTTTTTTAATTTTTTTTTTTTAAGTTGGGATGCTGTACTTTAGTTTAGTTTGTGACTTGCATTATAATGTGGAAGAGAAATAAAGGTTGCGATTTTTTGGGAGGGGTGTACGGTTTTATTGGGGATTACGTAATTGGAGAAATGATTAATTTTAATTTTTTTGCAATGGTTAATTTTTTGTTTAAAAAATGTCAAAAGACAGTTGTTTAAACAAAAATTAAGGTTTTAAAAAATGTTCAATGTTTTGAAAACATTGTAATGAATAAATATAAAATGTTTGTTTCGGCAAGTGTAAAAGAATTATTTAATTACGTAATTAATTATTTGATATTGATGTAATTTAATCATGTAAATAATTTAATTGTTTATACATGCGTACTAATTTGAATTGTATTCGTTAAACAAAAAATAAAATTTGAAATATCGTTTATTGTGATCAATTACACTTAAAAAATAAACTTTAGTCGACTTTTAAAATTTAAATTGAGCAGATGTATATTTTTGTCTTTCGAATTTAAGAAAACCTTAAAAGGCTTACCTTATGTATTGATTCCTCGTGGTTTAATTAATTGCATCAAGTAATCTGTAACAAATCACTATTTTTATATTACAAGAAAAATCTATTGAATAACATTATTAATAATATTACAGTAATTATTATTAAATGCTTAATTTTTAAATTTTGGAATTAAAAATAAAATTTTGTTAAACTAAAAATTATTCTAGTGAACATTGTTGACATTTCAAAATATAAGGTAAGTATGTAAATATTTTATTTATCATATAAAATCTTATCATTTAGTCATTCATTTTGTATAATATCAAGGAAAATGTCAATTATAACATATTAAATCCTCTTATAGATAATAATACTCTCAACATCGTCAAGCTGATGGCTTTGCGATAAAAAAATAATTTTCGACTGAAGAGTCGATATCGTTTTGGCACTGGTGTATAAAAAGACTAATCCAAGACCACCAATCGAGAGTTGGTGCGCGTCAAGTAAATAAATTAATCATCAGTATAATGGAAGGACCAATCGTTACAGTGAATGAGGGTCAATTACAAGGTACCATCCTCAAAAGTGTTCTAGGTTCAAATTACTTCGCCTTTAAAGGTATACCATTTGCAACTCCACCAGTTGGTCCACTAAGATACACAGAGCCTCGGCCTCCAGAAAAATGGTTTGGTATTCGTGATGCGTCAAATTACGTTGGTACACCATGTCTACAACATCGTAACGATATGACACATGCAATTGCTGGCTCTGAAGATTGTCTTTATTTAAATATTTATATGAAATCAATTGGTAGCAAAAAACCTGTTATGGTATTTATTCATGGTGGTTCATTTATGGAAAGCACAGCTAATCGTGATGTTTATAGACAAGATTATTTGGTTACTCAGGATATTGTGTTAGTTTATGTAAATTATAGAATTGGACCAGTTGGTATGAGAATTTTTTTTCAAAAAGTTTTTGATCATTTTTTAAATTTTTAATATTTTTATTTTTTTATTTATGCAGGATTTCTTAGTCTTGGACACGAAGCTGTTCCTAGTAATCTTGGATTAAGAGACATTTTATTTGCGTTACAATGGATTCAAAGAAATATAGAAGCATTTGGTGGTGATCCAAATAACGTAACTATTTTTGGTAGCAGTGCTGGTTCTGTTATATGTCATTTGTTTACTCTCATACCAAAAGCTAAAGGTACATGTATTTCATACATAATATAATTTTATTTAATGTTTAATATCATGTTGATCATTAAATTTTATTGAATCATAATTTATTATTAACGATTGATAAATTTTTAATTTTTAAACAACAGGTTTATTTCACAAAGCAATTATGCAAAGTGGTACCTGTTTTATGCCACGATCGTTATTTTCAAAATACGATATTAAAAATGGATTTAGACTTGCTTCGTTGTTAGGTTTAAATTCTGACGATCCTGTTAAGGTATTAGAATATCTTCGTACAGTACCAGGTGAAAAACTTGTTGAGTGTGAAGATTATCTTTTAACTGATATGGTAAACCAACAATTTTATTAATTTTTTTATTGCTTAAGTTATTGAATATTTTAAGTTTATTTATGTTCTTAGGAAAGAGATCTATTAGATGTAAAACCATATGAACCAGTTATCGATGGTGAATATTCTCCAGATCCTCTAATTCCCGATACGATTGATAAATTAATGAAAAATGATGCTGATATTCCAATTATTATTGGTCATACAACAGACGAATCTCTTTTAATGTTCACCGGTAATATTTACTAATATATTTAGCGCTAATTTATCACAAAAAAAAAATAATAATAATTAATAATTGACAGGGAGATTTAATAATGAGACATACAGATATTACAACGATCACATGGAAGAGCTTATGAAAAATAAAATGAGAGATCCAACAAGACTGCCTGATCTAATGAGAGACACACGTGAATTTTATTTAAAGAATAAACCGATTACGAAACAAACCGAATGGAATTTAATTCGTCTGACAAGTGATTTTTTTATTCATAATAATCGTCGTATTGTAGATTGTAGAAATAAGCATGCAAAAGCTCCGACGTATCTTTTTAATTTTTCGTACTTGGGAGATGAACCTACGATTTATCAGACTGATCATGGACCTCAACCTCTTAAAGGTATTAAAATTATTTATCAATTTTTTAATTTTATTAATGATTTTAAAATATATTTTGAATAAATTTTAATATTTTTATAGGAGTTGCACATGCCGATGAATTATCTTACATGTTTTACTTGGCATACATGGAGATGAGAAAAAAGAAAGTTGATCAAATTTATCCAAAAGAAGGAAGCAAAGATAGAGTTGTTATGGAAAGATTATTACGTATGTGGTACAATTTTGCTGCTACAGGGTAAATTAAATTAATTATTTAATTTTTATTTTTAATTAATAAATTTTGGTTTTTAATTAGTGATTTTTTTTTTCAGAAATCCAACTCCAGAGACTGATCCTAAATATATTACAACTTTATGGAAACCATCAAGTAAAGACCATTTGTATTATTTAGATATAAATGAAAATTTAACTTTGTGTGAAGATTATTATTCAGAAAGTCGAGGATTTTATGAAAAATATAGTAAATCCTTGTATGGCATTTAATTGATAAACTATACTAATTTTAAAATTCTAATATATAAAACTTCAAATTATTATAAATTATTAAACAATCTTACATGACTTTCATATTATAATCATACTATAAGAAATAACTCATCAATATTAATAAAAAAAAAACTGTTAACAAACTTATATTTTTCTATTATTCCCTCAAGAAAAAATCAAATAAAGAAAAAAAATAAAAATATCCATCAAAAGAAAAGGGTTACCAAAAGAGTCTAAAAATACAAGATTAAAGTAAAAAGCTAAAGAATTAGTCAGTGGTAGTAGCGTGCATTTAAATAAATAGCATTTCATTATATGACTTCTTTTTTTTTGTATGTCAGAGCAAGTTAATGTCCAGCCTCGACAATGACCGAAACAAAGCTCATAGCTCCTATTGTCCGCGAAGACATAAAAGAATACGCGCCTCTTTACGCCTGAGGCTAAGTTTTCTTTAGGTCGTGCCATTATCCTAGTGACGACTTTTTTTTTTATATGTACGTATATTATTCTGTTGTCGATCGAATAACAGATCGACGATTTTATTCTGACTCCCACGACGTTTGTAAATTTTTTGAGATCAACTATAGCTTTAAATATCATATCTTTTTTTATCAGAATGAGATAAAAGGCTTAATTTATTTTATTCAAAATAATTAAAATAAAAAAACGTCATGACGCCACAGTGTCTTAAAAATTAATCAATCATCAATAATTACCAAAAACTAATCCCTCAATAACACCTATTCAAAAAACAATATCCACATACAAACTTAAACACACCCTTCCACATTAAAATACAAAATCTAATAAAACCAAACTAAAACCCAAAATCAAGCGTAAAATACAAAGACCAGCCAAGATATAGGTCTCTTTAAAGCTTAAACGCAATAGCATCATCATCCAGTAGCAGCAACAGCAAGCAGCAAATAGCATCTTGGGGTCTTAATGAAGCCGCTTTTTTGCCGGTTTAATTAGAATATACCGCTAAAATCCAAGGCGTCTATGAAATCTCACACTATATATATATACATCCTCCTTGTTCTCACAAACCGCGAAGGAGGAGGAGGAGGGTAATATTAAGACGCCATGGTGTGGCTTTAAGATCCAACCCTGCAATATCCTTAGAAGATCCCAAGGTTTGTAGCTGCTTGCATTGTGTGACAAAGATGACGAGCGTCTATACTATTACTCTCTCGCGTGAGAAAGTTTAATCAGCCGAGAGAAATTTGAATTTTCAAAATTTTCTGCTCTTGAATCTTCTTGAAGATTTTACGAGAAGTTTTGTAAGTTCTTTATTTTAAATGATACGATAAAAATATTAGATATAATACGTGGATTTTTATTATTATTAATAGTTTGATGACAATTTATATTTTAAAATTTAATGCCAATAATAAATATAATGCAATGTATAAAGACAAATACTTGGCGATGCATTCTGAAAATTCGCCCCAGCTTAATAAAAGTCTCAGCTCGCCAGAATAAAAAAAAAAAAAAATAAGTCAGTATAGCATCTGGATGAACAGGAGTATAAGAGAGGGATAGTCAAGTCCGCGAGATTTCGCGTCCGCGGACGCGGTAGCAGTCGAACAATGAGCATGCAAATGATCGGTCGAAGATCGATACGGAGAGAGTGAGGCGTAGTCGCATCGAATAAGAGAGAGAAAGACGTACCACCGCCTTCCTGGCGCAGCATACCGGTATTTTCCGCGGGCTAGACAAAAGAGCTGTGGCCTGCTCGACAATAGGCGCCTTCTCTCCCTCCCTCCCCTCCCTCCCTCACCCTCTTCCTACTCCTTTTCTCTACTTCTACGGTATTACGTATGCAGCGTTGGCAACGCTCTTTTCAAATTCCACTGCATACCGAAGAGGGAAGGGATGGGGCTATGTGCTGCTACTGCTTTATATATAGCTACTGGTAAATTGCGATCGAGGCTGGCCGAATCGTCTTCCGGTTTGCCTTTACTTTCGAGATTTTTCCTGGCGATTTTTCTTTTCGTGCCTGATGGAATTCATTCGATGAATCTTTTATGGTAGAACGTAGGCTGGACTCTGCTTGTAGATGACGTGTGGTGAATGAATTCGCTGCAAGCTCTGGTGGTTCTTATTTTATTTTTTATATATAATAATTTAATTATTGAATTATATACTTTCAGCTTGTACTATTAAAATAAATTCAGATCAATGTTAAAAACTTAACTTTCATTGACAGCTACAGAATTTTTCAAAAAAAAAATTTTTTTATTCGTTTAACAACAAAAAAGTTAATAGAAATTTATCAATACATTCCAACATAAAACAAGCTTTCAGTAATTTTTAGAATTCGTAAGTTGCTCTTACAGACTCTAAATAAAGCCCTGCATTCACAAATTTAAGCATCCGAATATAACCACATACGCAAAGTCGTCGAGCTTGCAACAACACAGCATAGAGCTTGCAATAGAACGCGATTTCATTATATCCATTTGATCTATACATATACAAGGTATAATTTTGAAAGACGCTAATTCATAATTATCGTGATAGAACTGAATATACATAACTCCCTTACCACGAGTTCACTCGATATGTATTAACTTGACTATTGTATCGATTTAGATATGTATGTTGTTCTGTGACGAGCTTTTGGTTATCTCGTATTTGTTGCTTACTACAGATGTAAGCGATTGATTTTAGAGATAAAGAGATTAATATATTTATAATATGTTAAATGTAATTGTGATTATATAAATTTATACTGAAGAAAATCTATATGTATATCAAAATTGTAAAGATAAATTGTATTTACTCAACGTGCAATAGGTAAATTTGAAAGTGCTTATCAAAGTATATAAGTATAGAGAGTTTCCAGGGGGTTCATTTTGAAAACGGAACATAGATTCTCAAACTTGCCAAGTAAAATGTATGTGCCTATGTATGTAAAGGAACGAGTGAGTGAGCGTAATAGTAAAAGCGGAGAAACAGGTCGCGTCTCATATTTTCATGTCATTTCGCGAATGAGAGAAAATCTCTTTTTTTTCTTCTTTATATGCTTGGAGGTAGTAGGTGTATTGTCGTATATATATATAGGATACGAGACAAAGGCAAATGTGGTGGGAAAATTGCGGAGAAAAGTCGCTCATGTGAAACTAAAAAAAAAAAGAAAGAAAGAAAGATTCAATGTCGAACTGGTTTAAAAAAAAAGGAGTCTTGTAATGCTTGACAACAAAGTTACATATGTAGATACCAACGTCGATGTATCTATACAACACTCAAATCTTTCGAACACCCATTTTTTAAAATTTTCATTTTCTTTTTCCTTTCCAATCTCCATACAGCTTACTATTAAAGTTTCATTAAAAGAAAATCATACTCGGACATATCTCTATTTTTTCCAAAAAAGCTCTCTACTCTACCATATACCATGCTCAGAGCTTTTTTTAAAAAAAATTTTTTTAGCATTGACTATACGCTGTTACGTTGTAGAAACAATGAAGGATATCCGCCAAATAAAAAAGAGCTCAGCAGCAGTAGCAGGTGGAGAGAGTATACGTACAGAAACTCTATGTGTACGCACGAGTTATCTCAAGCAGAGAGGAAGAAGAGGTGGGGGGGGGAGGGTAAGTGCAGAGTAGGACCTGGTATATATGGTATATAGCTATATATTGAAAGAGAGAAAGATCGGCATGAAAAGAACGCGGGGGAGTAGGTATGTATATAGTATGATAAGCGGACGAGCGAGACAGTACACAGTGTAAGAGAGAGAGTGGGGGCAGAGAAGGCAGATTTAATTAGCATGGACCTCAAGGGGGTTCACCCAGCAGCAGCATCGCGAGAGAGAGAGAGAGAGACGCCTACCTACGTCGACTAGTAAAGAAGAAGGTAGGTGGAAAAAGGGAGGAGAAGGGGAGCAGCAATCTAAAAAAGGTGGGTGGGAGAGTAGAGAGAGGGCAGTTGGAGCGTTAAAGTTAAATGACGGTTGGCGGCTGCTTATTCTTCCCGGCAACTGATGCTTGATAATCTGCGAATTCCTACTCTCTCTCTCTCTCTCTACTGTTCATTCTATATCCCCCCCTACTCTATTTCTTCTCTCTTTCTCTTTCTCTCTCCCGCATCCGCGAGAGCACCAAGCCAATTCTCTCTCAATGGAACAACTCAGCCACGCTATCCGACGTGGCTGCTGCTACTATACTACTACTACTACTACTACTACTGCGGTAACAGCGGCTTGCAGACCGCCAGCTTAATTGTAGTTACTTCGACATCCAGACCAACCCCCCCCCCCTACTACTACTCCTACTACCTATTTTACTCACCCATCCTGGATCTCTTTTTTTTTCTTCTCTCGTTTACTTTTTTTTACTGAATTTTTTTTTTTTCGTTGTTTTGGACGCTATACGTATATTATATAGGTATAGGTCCATATACTCTCTATTGCACGTCAGAGTTAGAGGAGATAAAAGGAGGGAAGGGAAAATCCTTCGTTTTTATTGTTTTCGCGCGCGAATGGACGAGTGGCCCCGCACCGCCGGCGATGCTCGATTATTCAGAAATGATTAATAATACAGCACGGTATTGTTCTATGCTTATGTTATATACGTCGGTATACACTGCACTGCTCTTGTGCTTGGTCGATATATATATGTATATATTTATAAAAGCGATTTATTGCAGACTGTTTGGTAAAATTTATGTCTGTTCGAGTTGTTTGCTTGGTGTTTGTTTTTTCATTTTTTTTTTTAACTTTGGATCTATTTTTTTTTTTTTATATATATATATTTGACGATCAGTAAGTGTATAGGACGTGTGTTTGACGGGTACAGTAGATATTTTTTTTGTTTTTGCTACGATTTTTCGTAAATTGACATATTTGTTTTCGTTTAGATTACGAATTATCTTGCGTTTATCCATGCTTACTACTATTTATTTTCAAAAAAAAATTTAAATTAAACTAATAAATGTAAATTATATATTTCTAAATTTTTCTTAAAGTTTATTACCAAAATAAATAATTTAATCGACAAAATATAAAAAATTATCTATATTACACATCTCTAATATCCAATCAATCACTATCTTTCCCAACCTTGATATTCAACTAAAAATCCACTCATCAAATCAACATTAAAAAAAAAAATAAATAAATAAAAAAAATAAAAAAAATCCCAGTTGAAAGTCAAAGCCAAGATACAGCCAACATCAGTTCCCTACACTCACTTACTCACTCAAGACCTCCCCACCCTCTCTCTCTCTTACTCTCTTACGCTTATAGAAGTCCAGTACAAAGCTCCGGTTCTCGCATAAAGACGCGACTGTGAACAATACGCCGAAACAATGCTCTCGCGAGAGAGAGAGAGTATAGCGCAAGAAGGACGACAACGATGACTACGACGACGACGATGGGGCTATATACGCTACAATGTGGACAATAGGCAGATACACACTTGTTATAGTGAGGGAGGGTTGAGACGTATGTGTGTATAGACAGAAAGAAAGAGAGAGAAAGAGGAGAAAAAGGAGAACAATTACGCTGCTCTGAGGAGGTAAAAGGCGAGAATGGTAAGCTATGAAGTAAAGGCATGATATAAAGAAAGAGAGAGGGAGAGATAGAGGTTGGTGGAAAAAAAAGAAAGGATTTGCTTTGTTTTGGGTATGTAAAAAATGGATCTTGTGCGTATGTTTTGCGTAGAATACACTGCAAGCTCTCTGCAAGCTCTAAAAGCTTGATCGTATAAGTTATGTTGTTTGAAAAAAATTTTATTACAATTGCAGATTATCAATTTTGTTCTACAAAAATAAATCTAGTCAATTAAAGATCCAACAAAAAATCATTCAAGCTTAAACAATACCAGGTGACACAAACACAGAGAAATTAAAAAGAATTACAAGAGGCAAATTTCGCAACGTTTTGATTAACGTGTTTGAAAATCGATCGCGGTATATAGACTGCACATACTATAGTAATATATTCCCTTTCATCCCAATCTCTGTTTTATATAGGTAAACCAAAGACGAAAATCGCTCTTATATACTCTATCATACATACACACATACACACACACAATATATACTCATCATCATAACCATCCCCTTTACTCCCTTCCTGTCACATGAGAAAACAACACACAGAGCATGTATATAAAGCCTAAAGAGAGGAAGAGAATAGTGTAACACACACATACAAGAGAGTAAAGATATACACAAACACATACACACAAAGCAGCAGCCTCTCTCCATTCGCTATCTCTACAAAGCTTTCATCTCTCTTCCTCACTCTCTTTTGCTCTATGTGTATATATGTAGAGAAGAAGCGCTCGCGCGCGTGCGATGTGCTTTATGATTGAAAGAGAGCGCGGATGCTGGATAGTACTGGTAGTGGTAGTAGTAGTAGTAGTGGTGATAGTAGTAGTAGTGAGGGTAGGATAAGAGAGAAGTTGGATATGAGGTGCGGGAGGTATAGAGAGAGAGGAAGGGATGGTCCTAACAATGCGCAAGCGAGAGAGGGAGAATGTCAAGTGGACATTGTTGACGGTGACAATGCCGCTGAAATTGCCGGAGAACAAAGAGGTCTTATGATGACGCTGCTGCTGCTACTGCTGCTGTATAGTCCGGAGAGAGAGCGAGCGCCCGTGGTCCGGTCCAGAGTGAATTGAGCGAGAGAGAAAGAGATAGATATGCGAGCACCACCCTCTCTATATAACCACCCTTTCTCTCTTTCTCTCTCTCTTCTTGACGCGCGCCTCCTCTCTCGCTTACTCGCGATCTAACCCCCTTCCCTACCACCACTATCACTCCCCCCCCCCTCATTTCATCGTCCGATTATTCTGTCCCGTGCTCTCACTCTGTGGCCGGCCTTATTCGACCTGTCTTTCGTTTCTTCATTTCAAAGCCCAACCGAGAGGGAAGGAAAAAGGGTGGGTGGATGGGTGGTCTAGTGTTACGAAAATCGCGGATAAGTGCGCACAGCAAACCCTCTTGCTTTATATATATATATATATATATATATATATATATATATATATATATAGATAACATAGTGTTGGATAGATTCTACTCTACTATAATCGATGATCTATATCTATATACCTATCCCTTTCTAGTCTACTTGTATAGGTATATATAAGTACAATATCGAGTACCCACAGTGTTGTTATATTTTTGGAGAAATGATTGAATAATCGTTGATTGTGTTGCTGTTGTGGCTGATGCTCTCTGTTGTGGCTTTGACGACATATACAACGATCTGTCTATATATATATATTATTATTTCAATCTATATTACAATATATAGCTAATACCTCTTCTAAATGGATTGACAGCTAATCGGTTTATTCAGGCACCTATTAAATAGAGGTCAAGTTGGAAAGTGGTTTGCACTTCAGGTAATAAGTGATATAGATATGATAAAGGAATAAAAGCTTAAATTATCGAGCTTATACATATACCTTAATTTTTTTTTTTCAATACAATAAAAATCACAAATCTCAAATAAAAACGCAAAATAAATTTTTATTAATTTAAAAAAAAAAGTAATAAAATTAAATTGTAAAAAAAGCTTCTATCATGCTAGATCTCATACCTTCTTCTATTCGCGAACATGTTCTCTTTCACACACCATTCAAATATATATTCCTGGCCTACTTTGAAATACACATCAAAAAGCCTTATCTACCAAACATATCGAGAGACTGTCAATGCACCTAGAGGAGAACATTCGTACAGCTGAATGGATGTGTCCTATAGCGCGCACAAAGCTTCTCTCCCCCCCTCCCCTCCCTTCTAACATTCAGGCGTGTACGCAAGGCGTTGGAGCTTGCAGAAGCGGGAAAAAGCTCCGAGAGAGAGAGAGAGAGAGTGGGAGTTGCTATCAAAAGCCTGGAATGACGTGGGAACGCGAAGAAAGCGCGGGAAGTATCGGCGCGAGGAGTTGGTCTGAAAAGAATGTATTTGCGTCTTTGGTGGTAAAGAATGGGAGAGAGTGGGAGGAGGTGTGTGTGTTGCGGGAAAAGAAGTAATAAAGGAGGAGGTGGAGCGATAGATAAATGGGGAAAAGAAAATGTATGTGTGTGTATAGTACAAAGGAGCCTACGAGTAAAGGGAGAGAGAGTGTTGTGATTAGAAGACGAGATGGTGTAGTAAAAATGATGCGCGTAGGATATGACAAGTTTGTGGGATGGATGGATGGATTGAGCTTGCAAGCTTTGGTGCGAATTTTTTCTTTCTTCTTTTTTTTCTTCTAATACGTGAATGACGCGAAATGCAAGTTTTAATGTTGTGTGGGGATTGTTCAAAGACGAATAAAGAAAGACAAAAAATAGTTGGGGCGGGGGGAGGGTGTATACAGAAGGGACAAAGGATAGATGACACAAAAGATGCGGTTGGAAAAGCAGAGAGAGAAGAGAAACAAATAAACGTAAAAGCATGGTTGAAAGGTTGAAGAAAATAAGTGGGGGGTAAGAGAGAGGAAGGATGAAAGAAATTCAAAAGATATCGAGAAAATATTCTTTCGTGATGAAGAGAAAAAAAATGATAGTATAGAGGGGAGGTTACTCTTTAGCAATAGAAAATCGACTACGCGTCTTTCACTTGAGTTTTCAGAAATATCCGAGATATATTATTTGTTGAATGCTTTGAGATTGATTTTTTTTTATGACACTTTTGTAATAAATTGAGCTTTTGCAAATTTTTATATGAATAGTTATCAGTGATTTATTTTTTTTTTTGTCCGACTATTTAGTCTTTTTCTACTTAAAACATAATTTGGAATTCATTGAATTATTACTTTATTAATTTAGTTATTATTCATGGATTGAAAAGTTTTACAATAAATTCAATAACAAATACTGTACCTAAGGTTAGGTACCTAACCTGATAAAAATTATTTCCTGATCTCACGGTCTAAGAAACAAATAAGAAAGCTTTGTCGAAGTTGGTTTGATATAAAAAGCTCGAATGATGCCGAAACAAGAAAATAAAAGAAAAAAAAGAAGAAGAAAAGTATCTGCATACAAGAAGCATCAGGCGTTCTATACTATACTGAATACTGAAAGGAATGTATTTACTGAGAAAAAAAAAGGAAGACGATCACAATGAGAGATAGAAAGTAATGGAAGAAGGAAGAGGTAAAAAAAGAGAGAATATAATGAAAGGAAAAGAATAGATAAAGAGAGACGAACTAAGGACAATTCAGAAATAAATAGATGTTCGAACTGAATAGATGTCATAACAACTATAGTTTTATATATATAAACATGCTGATGATTGTATTCATTTGCTTGTCTCGGAATATCTTACATTGGTGAATGCGGTATTGAATTATATTAGTTATAGATGTTTATTATTGGATAATAAAATTTTTTAGCATTGATTTATTATTTAAATAAATGAAGAAAAAAAAAGATATTTCTATTTGTTTCTGGTTTTTAAATTTTACGGTCTAAAAAATGCTAGAATGGTTAAAAATAGAATTAAACGTATACAGATAATGACTGATCGCAAGTGAGAATTGCAGAAAGACTATAGTACTCAAAGGCGAGAAACAAAAAAAAAAAAAGAAAAGAAAGAAAGAAAAGAAGAATACAGGAGCCGAAAGAGTGTAAGCGAATACAAAAGAGGAGAGAAGAGAGAAAGAGAATGCACAAAAGAAGTAACTAGAAAAATAGAAATGGAGTAAGACCAAAATACAAAAGGAACAATAGGCAGTGTGGAAGCAAGTAAAAAAAAAAAGAAGAGAAAAAAAGGCTGAAAAGGTTGAAAAAAAAATTTTTTTTTTCCTCTTTTCTTTCTCTTACTCACTCTATAACTACGAGAAAAAAAACGATTCATTTTTTTTCTTCTTTTTCTTTTTGATGAAGAGGTCAATGTCTGCGGATATTCGGATTAATATGATATTTGCTAGACCTCATAATTCACGATTATACATTAACCCTCCCCCTTACTTGACCATCATCAGCCGTACCATACCGGACTTTATCTACTTCTTACGCAACCAACCCCCAAAAAAACAACATTAAAGAATAATAGTTGATTTAATACAAAAGATAATCACCAAAAATTGACATAGACACCTAATCCTCAGAAAATAATAAATAAATAAAAAAATAGACAAAAAAAAAAATAGAACGATATAGCTCAAAGATAACGTCACCGATATATAGGTACATATTCAAAGCCCTCCATTCTCATTCACACAAACGTGTTACCACCTATACATAGATCTATATAAAAATACACAAACACTTACAGATACATACATACATACGCACGAAAAAAAAAAAATAGTAAATCCACAGCGGGTATACTGCGTTGGATTTATTTCTCTTTTTCAATGACAAACGTCTCACTCGCGATGAAAGTCACGACGTCCTATTAATCAAGCCCAACCATTGTGAGAGTGTATATACACATACAAGCGAAGCCGGCAATGCGAAGTGAGAGAGAAGAGAAAAGCGATGTGTCTATATAGCGGCGATCTCTCGGGCCCCGAATATTATCAATACTATCCAGAAATGAATCGCTATCGGGGCTCGCGCGTGGGGGGGGGGGGGAGCACTGGCTTTTCAAACTGCATGAACGAACGTGATGATAGTAGTAGTAGTGGTGTTGGTGGTGTTGGTGATGCTTTTCATCAATAGAACCAAGGCGTTATATGTATATATAGTATAGAACTAGCGAGGGCGGAGGCGCGGTATAGCCCCGCGCGTTCTTCCTCCCTTTTCTATGAACGCGTTCACAAAACGCTGACGTCGCTTCATCATAACCGTTTCAAAAGCCAACCCTCCCGCCCTTCCTCCATCCTTTCTCACTATACTCTCTTCAACCAAGCTTTCAAGCTTCTCTCTTCTTCTATTACTACTACTACTGCTGCTGCTGCTTTATGGCTTTCTTAGATGTATATCTACGCGGAAAACTTGGGATTTGCTGTTGGGAAAACATGAGTTGCAGCGTGTATAGGAATGATTTTCACGGATGAACGATTTTTATTTTACTTATATTAATGCCTTATTCTTCTTCTATTGACGTTAAGGGAGTTGGTAATTGATAAGAAAAAATTGACAGGACAGATTTTAAGCAAGATGAGCTTTTTTTTTTGACAGTGTGCTTTTCAAACGACTCGTTAGTGTGATGTTTGTTTGATACTAAAAAAAAATAGGCTTTCTTTTATACTATTTACATGTTCAATGCTACGTATTTTATTGGATTTGGTTATCAATGCTTTTTTTTTCTAAAGTTTCATGCGGGATAGAAAAAAATATGTATTTGTATATTTATATTTTTTTTTTTTTTAGAATTGGGAAAACGAGATATTTTTTTGTTGCAGGTCACATCAATGACAAACGAAAAATCAAAACTTTATGAAAAGTTGAATTGAATTGTTGTCTATCTTTATACCTTATAAATACAGAACTTTTTTTTTAATTTTATTTTCAATAAAAATTTCAATTTAAAATTCAAAACGAAATAATAATAATAGGAATCATCTTTTCATTCATAACTTAACAATTTTCTTAAGAAATATCAAGCCGCATAAAAAATAATAAATTTAATAAAAAGAAGAAAAAAAAAACTATCACACAGTTGATACTTTATCATGACAACAAAAGAATTGCGTTTTCACTTAAAAGCACACTAAAGGATTTTTCAAAGAAAAAAAGAAAAAAAAATTACTTTTTTTCCCTTGGAAATCGCCATTCATTCATACACACGAAGTCCAAAAGAGAGAGACCTTGAGTAATTTCGCATTGTCGACAATGACCAAAAGAGAGAGAGAGAGAGAGAGCACTTGGTTAAACGTCATCATCCACTGTCATAAACAGCATCAAAAGGATGACGGAAATGGTGTCATCATTTGTCGAATAAAATATTTTATATATAGGCTAGTATTCATCATGAGTACGCAGAATCATCTCTCCAACATCAAACCAATAAAATTGGTAAGATTAAATCGACAAAACATCAATGTAAAAGAAAAACACAACCTACAGAAATAAACAGAGAAAAATAATTTTTTTTCGCATCTATCCTAAAACAAAAGGAAAATGGATAGAAGAAAGTTAAGGAGGTGGTATGGCAAGTATTGTCAAGTTTCCGGCACCCATTGACGATATGTATAGACAATGCCTTATTGGAATCTTGCACCTCTTTTGCTCTCGCTATATTCACCCTCTGATGCTGATAGAGTCAGAGTGTCACCCGATTGAAATTATAGAAGAATGCGTAAAAACTTGGTAACTGAATGGTTTATTTTTGATTGTCAGTCTCTTGTGGATATATGTTGGAAGGGGAAGACTATGGTATATATAGGCAGGAAGCATTATATACTTTGACGGGAGGTCTTTTGAGTATTATTATTGTTTGAATCTTGTTTATTGGTTCTTGAAATTAGTGATGATTTTTTTCAATTGGAGGTTTGATTGATGATGCTTGTTAGATCCAAAGATGTACTATTTTTTTTTTTTAATCAAACTTGATTTTTTAAGAGAGTTATTTAATTTGAATATATTTTTAATTACAATATTTTAAAATTAATGTTTGTAGTAATAAAAAAAAAAATAAAAATTTGAGTATAATGTTAAAATAAAAAAAAAAAATTGTAAGGTGGATTAATAAAATTGTCGGTTAGGAAGATACTTGACGATAAAAAGACTGGATTCCTGTTTTACTTTCAAATTAGTACAAGTAACTATCACACGAGGGAGCTGCTTTAAAAGATGTTTTGGCTTAAAATATCTATCGTTTTTTTTAAATGTTAAATTTTAGATCAACATTTTTTTTTATACGATTAAATCGTCATAAAAGAAAAATCAATCTAAACAAACAATCATATATTTTTTTTTTAATTACATAAATGATAAAATATAAATTTTTATTTTGATTCAAATATACTAAAAAACAATTCTTCACACAATTGCAACAGAAAATTCTATCTTGGTAACTTTAAAGAAAAAAAAATCGGGTAAACCCATGCTGTTAATTAGTTCATTATCAGTTCATCACTTCGCAGAACTGTTTTCCTCAGAAAACGTCAAAAAATAAAAAAGAAAAATCACCTCAGCTCAAAATCTCAACAAACATCTTAAAACTGCTATACAAAAGCTTCTTCAATCATAATAAACATTAACAATCATCTCATACACACATACACACAAAAAAGAACTTACTATCACATAAAGACAGTACATCCCACGTTTCTTATATTCAATTACATATATTACACACACGCTTAAATAAAACTTGCATTATCAAAGCGACTAAGTAAGTAAGTATAGTTTACGCCGGTCAAGCTCAGGGTTTCCCCAGCCGGCTTATATTACTCTTATCATGAGTAGTCGCGCACACTAGTCTACTTCCTTCAGTTCAAGTCGCAACTTCTGAATAACCTGCAATTTGTAATTGCTCGACTTGCGGCTTTATAAAAGCACACACGTGTCTGTTTAGTGTGCTTGATTGTACTACTGGTTTAGTGATATTTGACGTAAGTAAACGATTTCTTTTTTGAGCATTTTATAACTTTTTTTTATACACACTTTTTTTTCTGTTTTCGTGATTTAATTAGTGTTTTGCTAATAAGCTTAACCGATTTTACGTTAATCTAGTTTACTAGTTTCAATCGTGTAAAAGCTGTTTTAATATAGTTTTTTTGTTGTCAAATAATTTTTTAAATTTTTTATCGATATTTTATTATGATTATAAATAGATGATAACATTGAGGATGAAAAAAATATTTTTTAATTGATTATAACGTATTTGAATTAATGATTATTCACATTACTTAATCAAATTTTCCTTTTACATTTGGTCGCGCAATATTTAACTTTGACAAAAACACGTGCCATTTTATAATCATTCGTATATATATACAGTTAAAATCATTTGTCATACTTATTAACCCTCTGAATTCCAAGAACATAATCGTATACATGTGCAAAAAATACTACATTAAATATTTGCCTAACGAGCAAAGTCATAACTTTTCAAATAAACAAGCTTAAAATTGAGGTAGTATACAAATGACGCAATTTATTAGATTGACTTTAGGTGTGCTAGTTTTCCCACGCACACACACATCACCTGGAGACAAGGAAATAAAATCATGATAAATTGCATTTTAAAAAAAAAATTATTTTGCAAAAAAAAAAAAAAAAGAAGTTTGCTTGTTTAATTCATCAAGTTGATTTGCAAGAAAATTAAACGTTTGAACGAACCTTATTATTTCATGTACATTAAGAACAATAATGAGATAACGTTTATTGTATATTTAAAAAAGAAAAAAAATTTCCGCTTAAATTGCGTTTTATACTTGAATTAATCTACCTCGTTTACAAGCAGAAAAAAAAACTAATTAATCAAAAATTGAGTATTTGAATTTATACAATTGTTCACTAAAAATTTTTTTTTAGATAGTCATGATCATATTATATCAATAAAGACAAATATATATCTCTACTAATTAAATTTTTTTTTTATTCTTCAATAAAAATTAAAAAAATAAAAGCCAATCGCGATAAAATTCCCACTTAAAAAGAAAAAAAAAGATCGGAATAGAAAGTTTTAACCTTGACATTCTCAATAATATTCTTCCTCTATACCATTTGTCAAATTTCAAATTCAAATCGATCGTTCGTCGACTGTCGGAATCTCGCTCACACTTAAAACCACTCGTTTATACCCCTATGACGCAATACACACACATATTTCCCGATCATTTTAATTCAAACAATCCCCACTTAAAAAAAAAAAAAAAAAAAAAAACTTAACTGCGACTTATTCTCATCCAGTATCTCAACCGTGTGCGACATTAAAATCCAACAGAATGGCAAACACCAAGTATCATCTACTATTACTACCAGGTCTTTTTCTATTTCTAACAATAAGTACAGTTCAAGCAAAAGTATTAAGCGAATGCGAAGCTGCCAGAGAATTAGAACGTGGTGGTGTCGAACGTACCTTCATCAGTACCTACGTGTGCATAATGAAAAGCGAGAGTGGCTTTGATACACGTAAAAAAAGTGGACCAGGACATAAAGCTAGTTATGCTTATGGTGTATTTCAGATAAGCAGTGACGAGTGGTGCAGTGCATTTAGACGTGGCGGCAAATGTAATGCACATTGTAATGATTTTTTAAATGATGACATTAAAGATGATATCGCTTGTGCTAAAAAAATTGCTGCTAGTGAAGGATTTAAACATTGGAAAGGATGGCTAAGGAGTTGTAAAAATGCTAAGTTGCCGAATGTATCGCCTTGTTTGAGACGTAAGAGGAGTTTGACGGATGATATTGTGGATAAGTTTTTTAAGGGATAATGGATTTTAGTGGATTTTTTTTTTTTTTTATGTGTGCGCGTGTGAAATTTTTACGAATTTTTAGTTAAGAGAATTTAATTTATACTATCAGCTGTATAATAATAAAAATGATTTATTAATGATGATGATGATGATGATAAGTAAGCTGAATAAATTTTGACTGACTCGATGAACAAACTAAGTTTTTTTTTTTTTAAGATTATTGTAAGGACTGAAGTATACAAATGTTAAGTGACATATAATTGTTTAAGTTGTGAAATGTTTATTATGTTTAGAGATTAAGTAAGATATTTATGTTTATATGTTTAGAATGATTAGAATATGTAATAAATGATATTAATTTTTAAGAAGATAATGCTATTGATAGTGAGTAAGAGTTTTTTGTATTGGATCAAATAATAATTTTTTTTTTTTGTATAATAACTTATCTAGACTTTTTTAAAAAAACGAATTGAACGAAGATACGAATTAAAAAATAGTGAATAGTGACGAAATTATTTAGTTATGACCTATGTTAAATTTATTTCATTAAATTTTTATATATAATTATACACAATATTTTTATTTAGTTCCAAAAGATTTCTCTTTTCACATCTATAATTTACGTTTTTTTTTCGCTCTTTCAATAATCATTTAAAATTAACGAAACATAACTTTTTTTTTTAAAAAGACTTTTCAAGCTTTAATAATGTTTTCAATCTGACAAAATAAAGTAATAATTTAGTCTTGCATAAATTTTGTGTGACGTCAAATATTTTCAAGTCAAATGAAATTTTTATATTCTAGATTTACTAGCCTTATATGTATTTATGTATAAAGATAATGATCTAGTTTTCCCTGTAAATAGTACGTACAGTCATTAAAAATCAATTAATATGACATTAGGTCACATATGTTATTTTCTAAGCAAGTTTTATGTACATTAATTAATTATTAAATAAATTACCAATGCATTCAAATTAATAAAATAAAGTATTTATTTAATCTAAAAAATTATAAAATAATTTAAATTTAAACTAAATTCAATAAAAAAAAAGGAAAAAAATGTAAATTATATACAAAATAAGAAAAAAAATTCAATAATAAAGGATAAACAAAGAGGTAAAGAGGAAAAGATTATCGAAAGCAATGTTGGTCACGGTAATAATGACTCTCTCTCGAGCGTCGCGTCGCTATATAACGGCAAAAGCTGCTGATCCTCATCCTACTGATATATATGTATATACGCCAGTGAAAGTAGCCCTGTATAAAGCTTATTTAACGAGGGATTGCGCCTGGACATCTACCAGAAAATAATGTCGATCCTGCTTATATATATATACGCACTTTAAACTCCAATTTAAATATCTCCGGCGAAAGTCTTTTTATACACCTTCCCTTTTCTCTTTTTTTTTCTTCCTTTTATATTTTTAATTGTTTTTTGAAAGGACAGCTGATTACTACTGCTTTTTTTTTTCTTTTATTTAATTTTTTTTTATGAATTTATTTTTATGCTTTTGTAGGATAAATTTATCATTTCGTTTTGGACTTGATGATTGATTGAATGTTTTTGAAAAAGAAAAAGCAGCTACTTTTTACTTTTAAATTTATTTTAATAGAGAGTACAATTATTTTTAAAAATTTGATCATAAAAAAAAAGTAGATTCAATAAATATTAAGCAATTTAAACTCTTATTAATAAATCATTATAGACATAAGTAAATATACATATATCTAATCTAACGTAATTCAATAAACCCTCAACTTTCCATTTCAACAACCATCGCAAAAGTAAAAAAAGTATTAGCATTAGCAATATAGCATCTTCGTGAATTTACATAGATATCCAATCGACAAAAGCCAAAGTATGTGTGTCCAGTAAAAAAAAAATAAAAAAGACTTTGCGCAAGGGCCACCTCCTAACTCGCGTATTAGTATAACGTATTTAAGTGAAAAATTCCAAACGCTTATATTATATAGCCGATTATTGCAAAAGCTATTTGGTTTTTCTCGATTTCGTATATAAAGGCGATTGTCATGCAAGGGGTTTCACGTATAAGCTAGATGATCGTTGTTGTAAAATGCTTGTATATAACTTTAAGGAAAATTGGCGATTATAGGTGAATATATATCTACGCGACGATCGTACGTGAGATTCTTGCATGGTTGCTTGTATGTGTATAATGTAAGAATAGATTGATGTGCTTGATCGTGACTGAACTTTGTTTTTTTTTTTTTTTTTTTTTTTTTCTTTTTTTTTTTTTTTTTTTTTTTTTTTTTTTTTTTCTTTTTTTTTTCATTTTTTCTTTTTTTCTTTTTGACATCGGTATTTATTTTAATGTTAATTGATGTTTGTTACCATCTATCTATCGTCATTTTTGTGAAATATTTATTCATTACCAAAAGAGAAATGTATTTATTTATTTATTTATTTCAAATCTTATAAAGTTAGAATTCTATTCGTTTTGCATCGTAAAAAAACAAAATATTAGTCGTTAAATCTATCAAGAAAATTTTATGTCTTTTTCTTATACGTTATAAGTTTTTAGTTGTTAATAATTTTTCATAATATTGCAGAATCATAATTTATAATAAACGTTGATCTAGAGTTGCGTAACCGCATTGACTACTATCAATTTATTTTTGATGAGATGAGTGCAGTTTTCAATTTTACCATTATGCAATATATCTAATAAAATTCGAAATCGTAAAGTATCTAAATCGATTGTATTTAAATCAATTGAATTAAAATTTAATCGTCAGCATTAAAGATAAAAAGGTAAGACTAAATATTTATGTTTTTCGATAAATTATGTATTTAGACATTGTACATCAATTAATGAAACAATGTACTAAAATTATTAAAAAAATGACGATCTGTAATGACCCCACATAATGTATTTACATTAAAAAAAAAAAATCCAAAAGTGCTAAAGATATTCATTATAAAAAATTATTAATTATTCACACGAAAAAAAATCATCAGCTCACAAGCTCACAACATCTTTATTAAACACAATTATTTTATATAACATCACAGCATAATTATGCGCTTCAAAATAATTATAGTCTACTGTATGCAAAAAAACGTAAAAAAAAAAAAAAAACAAGCCGTAAGTAAAAAAAAAAAGAATAAAAGCCTGGTTGATTATCCATTTTCGCCAAGAGGTGTGGGTCACAAATGACCATATTAAGCACACTTCTCTCCCTCTCTGGCCTCTCTCTTTTTCCTCTGTAATTTTACACGCGTCTTATGGAGACAATCGAACATGAGCAGCATATACACACACTGTCACGTGTGAGTATCAGTGAAATTGCGTGCTTACGCTGCTGCTGCCGCTGCTTGCACTTTAATCTTGCGATCAGTGTACGTATACATATACACGCAATTAGTGGCGTTTCAAAAGATATGCAACTTACACACACACACACACACAATTTTCTCTATGTTGTACGTAATCTTTAAATACTCTCTCATATATTTACTATCATTTCTTTTATGAAATATATGTAGATATATTTATAAGATGAGATAGAGCTTGTTTTGTTGAAGATCGAATATGTTTAGTGTTGGTCGATGATGGGAAATATAATATTTGGTGGTTCGATATTCATATTGAAATTTATTGGTAAGTATATATAATTTTTAACGAGCGTAAGTATATACATAAGTATCATGCATAATTTTCTAAATTTAATGTAAGTCGATAAATTTTCAAGGCCTTTAAATGTATAACGCTACAATTTTTTTTTTTTTGTACGTGTATTACGAGATTATACATATAAGTGAGTGATTGATTTCGCAGAAGTGATTTATTAATAAATCAGCTTATTACTCCAGTTTTTTTTTTATAATTTAAAGAAAAAATGCGATTATTTTTTGAAAAAAAATTACAAGCCCATGAATTTGGTGATAAATCTATGAAAGAGAAGCAACAATTCATGCTGGTATAAGGTACTCTATATCCGACAAATGATGATAGGTAATATATACCAAAAAATTATAATCTGCACATAAAAAAAAATAAGTAAATTTACGCGAGAAATATATAGTTTACGTAAACTTATATACATTCACTCGTAAAAATAAACGATCGAATTCTTAATTATTCTCATAAACAATTCAAGTATGAAAAAAAAAATATATATATAAAGATGATAGTAAGGAAAAAAGAAAAAGCTCAGTCGCATATTATATACTTATATATACACACACACACACCAGCGTTACGAAATTAATATATGCACAAGCTTTATAACAGCATATACACACACAGAGATTATAAACTTCGCGAATCTTAATATTTTACCACAAAAGTATTAAAAAGTGACTTTCGCACAGAATCCACCAAATCGTAGCAGCCACAAACGCACAAAATCTAAAAAAGAAAAAAAAATAGAAAAAAGGAAAAACATCAAATGCACACATTCATATACCTAAAAACCTTGCGCAACGTTAAAGAAAAGTAAAAGAAAGAATGACACGATGAGGTATACATGTAGGCATCGCGCGCTACGAGACGACACGTAACCCGCCACATCAGAAAAAGAAGAAGAGAGTCTCGCGTATATGGACGGCATCGACACCTGTACACAAGTAGGTATTATATACCTGCTGTATAGTATAAAGCCAGGGCGATCTCTTATGGCAAGCGCATATGTATATATATTATATACAGATCTCTGCTGCCTTTCACTGGCGGAAGTGTAAGCTGCATCTGCGGCTATATTATACACGCGGAGAGCGGCAAAGAGTATAGAGTACAGAGAGCGGTATACGTATGTATGTACGTATAGGTCATCGTTGAGATATATCTTTTGTGAATGTGAGAGACTTATACTTATGGGAAAAACCTGTATATAGCTTTTTGTGTGGATATTACAACGTGTTGGGCGAGAGTAGGATATATATTGATACTCTGTGAACTTTTTTTACTGAAAGAGTGATATACTTATTTTTTTTTTTTTATTGGAATGAAAGGGAGCGAGTTAAAGAAAGGGAGGGTATATAATCAAGCGATAGCAAGAGAGATAGAGAGAGAAAGATTTTTTTTCTGAGAGTTTAACTTTCTTCCGGATTCGTCGAAATTTAAAATTTTTTTAACCGCAAGTCGAAGTCAATTGGCGATATGAATAATAATTTTTTGCTTGGGTGCTTATTATCATATAATAAGAGATGTGTTTGCATACTCGTGGTTTTTCTGTGCAAATACATATACTTTTATTTGGTAAACTATTTTTTTCTTCTTTTTTTTTATTTCAAGTGTGCTATGCTATATGAATGCATTGTTTTAGAAATATCTGGTAAGTAGTTGTTTTATATCGTAGCTCTTAAAAATGCAAGTGCTTCTAGAATGAATTTTCTTTCTCTCTCATTCTCTTGGAGCGCGTGAACTTATTATATAGTTGAGGGAGGAGGGAAAATGTTACTTAATTTTCAATTTGGCTGTTGGAATCGCTCGATTATGAGAATATTTTTCTCATAGCTTGCGTCAAGATTAATCGTTTGTTCGCAAAAGATTTTTATATGATGGTGCGCGGGCAGCAGTTAAAATTTGGTATATTGCGAAAAGATTTTTAGAACTCATTATTCAAGCATCTCGTAAAAGGTTTATGTTCTTTTGAGAAATGATGATCTGTTACAAAGAAATGGCTGGTGCATTTTTTTAAATTATTATTATTATTTTTTAATCTTTTCTTTTTTTTTTTTTTTATTAAAAATACCAGTCATTTAGATAAAATAATCATTAAAAATCAAATTAATTAAAATTCGATAGGATAACTTAAAGTCTATCTTAGAAACACTTTTTTTTCCTTTTTTATATAAATTTACCAAATATCTCAACAAACCAAGTACTGCTAAATTTTTTTTTATAAAATTAAGTTGCCTTAACCACAAAACCACAACAAATAAAAAATTTTAACGACCAATACTAAACCATCCAATAATAATCGATCCCATCAATTATTCTTCTCTTTTTTTTATCAACTATACAACAACCAAGTCAATCAAGTATACTTTTTCAAATTCTCCAAGGTAGCTTTCGTTCCTCTCTAACGTACATAAAATACATTACTGTACCTAGTAAGTAAGTATAGTTATACAACAGCATATATCCAAGCATTTTCCTTCAAGAGAGCTGGCTCGATCGACTCTTTCAACTACGAAAAATCATTCTATACAAGTTATAGTACCAGTATATAGATATATAAATGAAGAGACTTATAATCTATACGCGGGGATGAGAGAACGGAGAAATTCGATCGTGCAAGCGCAGCAAACCGAGTAAGTGACCCCCGGCAAAGGTCGTGCGCCGGACGAAGAAAGTAAACGCGAAAAAAAAGACCAGGAGAGTGCCCGTCACTTGTGTATACCTGTATAGGTATAGGATTGCCTTTCTGCTCATACATATCTCCAATTCTATCCTTTTACTTTGTAGTGTTGCTATATGTATATGTACCGGACGAATCTATACGATCGTCTATCTTGTCCAGACGATGTATCGGTATTACTGTATATTATTTATTTTTTTTTTTTTTCGTGATTGATCGATGATTTTAAACTACCACTTTTTTTTCTTATTTCTTTTTAATTTTTAATTTTGTGTGAAGTTACTAAGATGGTCACGTTTTTTCGTGATGCTTATTGGGAAAGAGGGAAATATATTATTTTTCGATTTTACGACTGCGAACGTTTTTTTTTTTTTTACTAGATTTACGTGTTGTTGCATGATAAAATGAATGGTTTTCGTGGTATTATTATTGTTTAGTGTGTTGGATTTTTTTTTTTGTTTATTGTTGTTGATGGGAGCGAAATATTTTTTTTTTTTATTTGTAAGATGAACAAGAAGTTTACGTGGAGTTCTGATTTACATCTTAACGAGTTGTTTATTTTTTTTTTTTTTTACTCATCGCAACAAGTTGGCTCAGATAAAAATGGAAAAATAAAGAAGAAGCGTATGTGGCTAACGAAACGTGAGAAAAACGTGTAACAAGATTATTTTTTTTTTTTTAATTTTTCTCGTGTTTAATGTGAGCCAAGAGATTTGTGATTTCATGTATAGAAGACTACTGTAGCCAAGCCTTTTAAACTTTTATATATCTGACCCCGATGTAGTTGCAGAGAAAATACAAATTTGGAAGTTGAAGTATGTAAGTTTAAGAATAAAAAGTTGTATTGTGCAACGAAAATGTTAGATGCAGTAATGATGAATCGTTAACCAGAGAAACTAAAAAAAAAAAATAACATGAAGATCTTGTGTTTATGTTTTTTCTGCTCGTTATGTTACTAAAGGAAAGTAAAAATTGATTTAAATTATAAACACTTGTTTATAAGAAAAGCATATCACACCAAAAAAAACGCAAGACTTAAATAAATTTCTAATATAAGAATTAAGTCGCGATCTAGCTAAAAAAACTTAAGTAATCACCTGGAGTCACGTGTGTATATAATTATATGTCCCACGTAAACCAAAACAACACCTAACGCATACGTATATAAAATCAAAATAAGGTCGAGTAAATTCTCGTGAAATCTAAGCTCTTTTCTCTCTTCTCTTTTGTTCACAAACACTAATGTTTGGAAATCGGTTAAATTTATCATTATTTTAAACAATCCATTTTTTTTTTTGCATCACTGCTTATATTTTCATTTTATACCTACTCTCATATCTCCTACACACATTAACAAAATTTAAATCAACATACAATTAAAGCCACGTAAGTATCACTATAATTAAAAATCAACATAAGTCTAAAGAAACAGAAATTAGAATTTTCAAATCGTTATGTAATATAGACAGACATCGGTCGAATGTCATTATCCAATAACACTGTAATATACTACCAAATGCTACATCCATATAGTCATCGCGAAGAAGCAGAATTTTTTTGCATTAGAATATAGCTTATGCACTATATCCGGAAGCCTTTCTCTACTATATAGGTAGTATACAAGGCTAATACTCTCGCTATATTACCATTGCTTGACACGATTACTCTTGCACTCCAAACCAAGGGAAGACACACTATATTTATTCTCGCCGAGAACTTCCGCTAAATTTTCATTCATAACACGTTTTAGGTACCAATATGCTGTAGTAATCTTTTGAGAATACATATATAATACGTATTGCAATTGAAGTTTTATAACATTCTTGAAATAATCGATCCAACAAATTGTATAGGTATATCTTTTTTTTTTCGTAAAAGCGCGTATAGATTGAATTATCAATGAGATCTTGTATTTCGATATATAACCAACGGCATCTTTATATAAGTGTCCAAATTGGTTAATTATAGTAAATCAGTATTAACAACTCTGAGAAACTATAGATTTTACTTAACGATTTTCAATACACGTACACACCAAAATTTAAACTACCTATATCGTCATCGAATACAATAAAGAAAGAAAATCTACAACCGAAAAAAAAAGTACATTCGTAAACTACACGCATCTTCTTCTATCGCTTAACTATTACCTATACACACATACACATATATCAGCCTAACTTTATCGTTTAAATATATATATATATATATACACATGAAAACTCCCGCCTACAACATACAATAACAATTACACTCTGTGAAAGTATCCAAAGTCTCCTTAAAAAAATGAAAAAAAAAAGTTTTAAAAAATGACAGTTTCGATAAAACCATCCACAATATATACTTTTTTTATTTTCTTTTCTTTTATCTCTCTTACCCTTCTCTTTCTCATCCTGTATCTTTAAAAAAAAAATTACATTTGAGCATTATGTACACAGCATAATACACAAGCAGAGAGTCGCGATAAAGGTGAAAGTCGTCTCGCGTCGTTTTTCTTATAATATAATATATACGCCCGCCCGCGCTCGCGCTTGGTCTGCAAGTGTGTATCCGTATAAAGTATACATAGCTAGAAGAGATTCCCCTCTTTCGTATACATATATGCTTGTCCCATTGTCAAAAGTACTAATTATAGAAAGCTTCTAATGTACATATACAAGTATATAATATATAAACTTAAACATTAATACACACATACAGTGTTTTTTTTTTTAATCTGGTGTTTAATCAGTATGTATAAGCTTATATAAATAAAGTATAATATAAAGATTATATGTATAAGTATAATTATATTGTTATGCTTTTCTTTATCCTTATACCTATACATATACGTAAGTTTATGAAAGAAAGAAAGAGAGAGACGTAAGCTTTGATGCGACAATCAAGCCTATTAATCGCGAAACGGAAGCAAACGCAAGAAGGGAAATCCGTGAATTGAGAAATATAATAATCACAAAAGAAAAAAAAAGACAGTTATGGAATATGTGTGACCTGGTAAGTATGTGATTACGTGTATGTATGTATATGTACAACTGCAACAAATTACATGAAAAAGGACCTTACTTATGATATATAAGATGGATAACCCAGTTTTATATGCTGTTACTTGTATACATAACATAATGTTTTCAGTGTGTCATGGAATACATTTGATAGACGGCTTAATTTGAATATGACTAAAAAAAAATTTGCTGAAATATTGTAGTGAATTTTTTTTTTCTATCTTCTGTTTTATGATAAAATTTTTTAATTAATAGACTAAAAACCAACTAACAACAAAGATAAATAAATGAAATAATAAAAATAAAAAATTAATCAAATTTCTAACTCCTCATATTGCGTCAGTCAAAGTCTTTAAAAACCCATTATCTCTTTTTCTTATTCTCATCACCAATCACAAATATATATTCCCTCATACTATCCTCTAATTCAAGCTTGTCCAAATAGCTGCATATAGTATACACACACGCACACATACATCACACACAGAATAAATTTTGTAATTGCAGGAAAGTTTCGACCTACAAAAGACGCACTGCGAAATATCTCGTGACACACGACTATATCCCAAGTCAACTCTATCGTGGTGTCATCACATCGTACACACACACACACACACATACACATACATACATATATACACACGCACTGTCGTCTTATGTGCCTCCTTAAAAAAATGCATAGTAGCAGCAATATAAGATAGAAAAAAGAAAAAAAAAGAAGAGAGAGAGAGAGAGAGTGGAGGGGGGGGGGGAGTCCGATAAAAAGTCTACCGAGGTCACGGGTCAACTGGATTCATCGACCGACAGCACCTATAGGTATATAGCGTTTGTTGCGCAGCAGGTGCATTTATATATACACCATATACCTGCCGCGTCGTCACCATCACGAATCTTCTAATCCCTCTGCATTACCTCTCTTTCTTTTCGTCTTCGAGAAATCGTCCTGAGATGCTTGTGCAACGCGTATATGTATGTATGTATGTACGTGAGTGTATGTATATATACATTATACGTGGGTCCGCGTATATAGCCTGTGCTCCGTTTCCCATAAGCAATTTGCGTAATCGCTGCTGTTGCTGTTGCTGCTGCGAGAGCTAGTAGTCAATGTAAGTTGAAGTAAAATAGAGAGAGAGAGAGAGAGAGAGAGAGAGAGAGAGAGAGAGAAAGAGAAAAGGATAAAGAGTAAAGGATGAGGCCATATACAGATATATAGTGGCCACTACCAACGTTACTGGGAGACGTATGGAATTGAAGCTGGCTTCCGCGTATGTGATGTAAGTCTTTCCTATATAAACATCGCGAATATGTATATGTATATGTGTTTATTAGGGGGATTGCTCTTTCGCGCGGTCAGATGTAGAGAGCTGCTGCTGCTTGTACAATTCGAACATGATGATGATGATGATGATGATGATTGGGGCGGATGTGAGGTTGTAGCTGTATGTATCTGTATATATGTAAGGAATTGGTATAGAAAAAGTTGAAGTTTTGATGCTTGGAGAAATAAGTCTTATATGTATATGTATACGAGGAAAAGGGTTTCTGTTTTGTATTGTTATTTTGTAGTTTTCAAAATTACATAAGAGTAAGAAATTATAAAAAAAATATTTATCAAATTTGTATTGTGTTGAATGAAGATGTCAAGAAAAATCATTAAATATTTATTGAATCGAATATATTTTATATATTATGATATATGACATTATGCAAATAATTTTCTGTATTTTCTCTATAGAGTTATAAATCAATGAGTACGTATTCGAAATGAATATAATTCGAAGGACGACAGTAGTCAACAACATATTGTAGGTATATATTTTCAGTAAAAATTTATTCGTTAAATAAGCAAGCATATGCATATAATTAACGTAAATTGTTTGACTATAAAATTAACAGACTGGTATCATATTAGAAGTTGACATAGTTTGTGTAAATATTTGATGGTCAAACAAATTTTATTAGGATTGGTGCATTGTAATACATCAAAGTTTGTAGTAAGTAGTAGATAATTAAGGGGGGTAGGTGGGATATCTAAGTCACTGCAAATAACTACTTCAAGTTATATTGCTACCACTAAAATAAATTTTAAATTTTACAATAGATGGTTTTGTTGGTGTTTTAATATTGACGTGATACCATCAATACGAGTACTGTTACTTTATCTTTCATACCGATCTAATAAACGATTTAATCATATAGCAATAAATATACAAACAATGTTTATCTAAATTATTTTTAATCAAATATATAAAAATAAAATTAAAATCAAAAATTAAAATTACATACGCCAGTAGCAAAGTATACATGACTAACGCTTTAAGGTCTATAACATATAGAGAGTGCGCATTAACGATATGGTATATACCATAGTCGTGTATAACGAGTCGCAGTATATATAAAGGATAAGAAAGAAAAAGAGACGCACACACGAAGACGACGACGACACAAACGAGAGAGGCGAAAGTTTTGCGCCTCGAGGCATATTATATAGTTATATATATTTTGCGATTAACCGTATACTCGCGTTAGAGATTCCCTTTCTTCCCCTACATATATATCTATATGCATATATATGTGATGTACACCTCCTGCATGATGCAGTTGAAAAAAATATTTAACAGCGGGAAGTACTGTTTTGGTATTGTGTTTGTACGTGTATAGTTAAGTGGCTTTGAAGAATTTAAAAAAAAAAAAAAAAATAGTTACTGATTTATTGCTTAATTGAATATAGCAGAATAAAAATTAAACTGGTGGTTATATTGTATGAAATATTTTTCTTTGATTTTATGCTATGAATTTATCAGTTTAATTGTTTGGTTATAATTATTTGAAATTTTTATGAGAATATCGATGAAAACTTGAGAATTTTTTTAAATATGATTTAAAGATATTTGGATGATGTATATTTAAGATTATTTATATCAGTTTAAATTACTAGTTTTATAAATACTTTAAATTGCTTAAGCTTGTAAATATTCAGATTTACAGGATAACATATTACAAGCTATAATTATTTGATTAACATCTGTACTAATTTACAAACTTGATCGAATTTTAAAACGATATCCACGACATAATTAGGACAACTTAACATTAAAATAAACTTATTAACATAAACAGTCAAAATAGAATAACCGTATCATATATGACACAAGATGAAGCAAAAGATTTAAGTTGGCGCCATTAAATTGGTAATTCTTGCTTTCTCGAATTGATATCTTAAAAAAAACTAAATAAATAAAAATAAAAAATAAAATATGAATGATGCAAATGATGCGGGTGAAAATGTTTAAGGAAGCTAAAATTCAAGCTTAAATAACTGAAGAGACGTTTATTAGTGACATTTGTGATTTAAGACCTTGTATATATACATATACGACACAGATAGACATATGATACCTACACTGTCAGCTACCGGAATTAAAAATATTTTTTTATTTTGAGAAAATAATGTTGTTATCGTGACAGATCTATTGAATCGTTAATTTTTAAAATTATTAAAAAAAATTTCTGTATAAATTATTTTATTAATATTAAAAAAAAAATAAAATTTAATATTGGTACCAATATCTATACATACAAAAGATGAAATAAAAATTACGAAACACACATATTTCATGAACTAGTTTATTCCTTCGGTTAATTATTGTTATTTTACTTGTCAAATTAAGCCAGTAGCGCGTCTCAAATTGATTTAATTGCGCCAACGAGATACTCAACGAGTATGTACTGCGGTGACTGGGTCATTTTGGAGAAAGCAACAAGTCTGTTGGACTTATTAACGAGGTGTATACCAGACATCGGCGCCGACATAATATTCGACCGGACTGCATATGTATAAATATAGTGACGTATCCGATAATTTTTAAAACATATTTTATATGATGGAAGACGTTATCGAGAATTGAGATCTGAATTCGCGGTATCGCTTTAAATCGATACATGTAGTTGCTAATTTAATTATTATTTTTTTTAATTTATTATTAATGGCTTTTAAAATTCTTTTGAATTTATTAACTGTTTTTTAGTATGTTTTTTACTAGTACAGTTAGTTGTGATGAAGAAATATTTTCGATCGAGTAAATTGTAAAGAATTTTTTTTTTTTTTAATAATACGGTTTAATTCTTTTGCTACTCAATACGAAAGTTGCAATACAATCCCAAAAAAAAAAAAAAATGTATTAACATAGTACTTTTACCAAAAGCCAACAACGTTCTCTAATAATAAGTAGGTATACCTATTGTCATATGAATTTGTTTGTAAATGAAAAATAAATTTCTTTTTGTTTTCGCGACTAACATATTCACTATTGTTACACAATATAGCCAACGTGTACCGGAAGACTAAATTTGGCGAACAAAATGTAAATTGCATCATGGACATTTTACAAGAGACCAAGTGCCGTAAAAGGATTTCACAAAATTTTGAAAACTAGTTTAAAAAATAAGAGTAAAATGTGACCATAAAAATAGATATTTAAGTAGAACACAGAAAGTGAAAAATTGTATGTTTCGAAAAGAAAAAAAGAAAAAATTATATATATGTAAGGGCTTTTTAAATGTGATACAATTCTTATTCGTTTGAAATATTATTACTAAGGTAATTAGCTTTTGAAAATTAAACAAAAAAAGTATATCCTGGTAATATGGGTCATTGGACCTTTTTATGATACCACTGACTCTTTCGAATAATTTGGAATTACGACCGGAACGGTTTCATTTTTACTTTCAATCGAGGCCAAGTCACGCAAATCATGACTAAATACAAAATTATGTTTTTATCATTAAATACTTTTTTATGTAATTATTTATTTTCACTTTAAATTTTTTATGAAATTACAATTCCAAAAAAAGTTTAAATAAATATCTTACATTTAAATAACAACACTTACTCTGTCTACTACATATAAGAATTGCAATAAAAAAAAAAAAATCACTTTTGAAAGTACATAGTATATAATACACATCCTTTTAAAGCAAGAAACACTATAGAATTACATCAAAGAATAAAGAAAACAGTAGAAGTTGCAAAGCATAGAATTACACTTGTCCATAACAAATGTCGTATACTTCTCGTATACAAAGTCTAAAAGGAGTGACTTGACGATAACCATACACACGTCAACGTCTATAATAAATTCAAATTGTATAAGAAAGCTTTAAAGACAAATAGATGAGACTAAAAGAATCTTGAAATCGCATTGTAACAAAATGTGTTTGCAAAGTATATATACCCAATAATTTGACTGACTAAACTGAGCATCATAGATTATCTATTTTAGTAAGAAAATTACTTGCTCAATAAAATAAAATATAAATTCAATAAATTTTTTTTGAAAAACTATATTTAAATTTTGTAATATAAAATTGCAATTTTGTTGTATACAGCTATAGTATTACCTTGACAGTATGTTAACCTACTTTTAAATAAGAGTCTATAACGTCAAGTTTGTAAATTAACGCACTTATCCTAAGGCGTTTGTTTAAATACGCAAATATCAAAAATAGATTGCCTTCAAGACTATCTTGACATTACGAAGTCTCTTTAAAAACTTGTAATGATTTTCAGTGCATCGACTACCGTGTGAAAAAGTTTAAATATTTATTAAAAAAAAGATTTAAATTTATTTCCAGATAAAAATAAAAACTAAATTGACCCGAACTCAAATTTATTGTACCATAAAAAAAATTACGAAATTGAAAGAAAAAAAAAGAACACATAAACATCCTTCAAAAATTATTACGATTGACGTAGATGCAAGAAAATAAGATGCGCAGCTACAGAAAGAAAACTCTATATGAAGTCAGGAAGAGCTCAGCCGAGCAACGACTCCGGAAGAATTTTACGATTCAAAGGATATACCCCTTTCACTTGATATAGACGCATCATCATCATCATCAGAGAGAGAAAGAGAAGATGCAGTTGTGCGCGATGTAACCTATGGTACTGTATGTGATAGACGCCCTCGGTGGCTGTAACGTTATATCGCATACGGATTTGCTTAGTTTATAATTTTAAGTAGTAATAGACGAGTTGGTAAGACGTATATTATTTAATAAATAATTGTTTTTTTTAACATTGAATTCATAATAAATTTGAGTTATAAAACTATAAAATAAAATGTTTTCTTATTTTGAATATACATTAGTGTTTGATATAAACTGATATTTGAGAATTGAATGAAGGTAAGAACAATCGATACTACGATCGGTATCATCTCAAGTATTAAAAACATAATTTCACGTAAGATCTTCAAATTCTCGATCAAACTTTCACTAAAAAAGATCAAATGTCACCAACACAAATCGAACAACCCTTTTTTCCTCCCCCCCCCCCAAAAAAAAAACAAGTTTCGGTACATCCTATACACCTATGCATCCTGACTTACTTACACTATAATACACAAATCACTTTCACACAAAACACCAGTATGTATCTCACAAAATAATTCCCATCCATATACTACCTACTGTTAATTTTGCACACAAAGGAAAATAAACAGTAAAATTATTTTCTCTCATATACGCAGTGTATTATTTACAAACAGAATTTTCATTTTACGAGTAGGTATACATATCCTGGCAAAAACAACGCAATCTCCGTATAGACACACGAAAAAAAAAAAACCTTTAGCCGTATATAGAAAATCGTCGCCAAAGTATATATAATTTTGAAATACCAATTGTGCAATACTGTAAACATACATTTTCAAGAATGTATTATAGACTTTTGCGTGTAAAAATGAATTTTTTGATGAAAAATATCGAGCAAAAAAAAAGAAGAAGAGGAATATTCGGAGATTTGTGATGACACACGCATACATATACAGTACATACTCTTACACAATAACAAACATACACACACTAACTTTCGCATTGGCTTTTCAATCGTGTTCACCGCTATAAATCATCAAGCTGCCGTTATACTACGTTGTTGTAAAAGCAAGTGAATATACAAGGGGGATGAGATGATGATTGATCGATGAGATTTTACACTCTCTTTTGGATATACATACATATATATTTTGGTGTTCTGATATTACTGCGCTGCGTTGAATGGACCTTTCATGGCTTAATACGAAATAGATGTATATATATACAGGTACATATACACTCGTTCATCGGTACATACACATAACTTTTACCGTTGATTAAGCGGTTTAATTGCATTGCGCGTATGCGGTATGATCGTGTGAGCTCTTTATTACTTGCTTGCATGAACTGCTCTTATATATATATATATATATGTGGACGCGATGATTGCGATTTTTAAAAAATTATGTAACTTTATTAACTCTTGAGCTATTTCTATGTATAGGATAGTATATTTGTATTTGATTGAAAGAGGAAGAAAAAAATTGAAAATGGAAAAGGATTTGATGAAATTTTTTATTTATAATCGTATTATCTATAAATTTATTTGAAAATTTTAAAGAAATCTGAGATGCACAATTATAACAAATGAATTGCGTAAAATAAAACAATCACTTTTTAGCAATTGAAAAAGAAGGATTAAGCAAATTATCTATCCTGCTACCATCAATTTTCCTTTTTTTCTTTTCTCATCCCATTGAAATAAAAGAAATACCAAGAAAGTATAAACTAAGACTAGGTCTAGGGCAGTAAAGTCTCTCGGTAAATGTCGCATCCATAGAAAACTATCGCATGCTACCATCATCATCATTATCGTTATCCTATATACAAACTAAAAGGTCCCATAGCGCTATCGTCTCTTGAAGAGAAAGAAATTTGGCTTTCGCGAGATATACATATACCTATACATAAAAGAAGCGGAGAAAGAGACGAGTTCTCGCGTATAGGCTCGTGAGCGTAAGGAAGAGAGCGAGAGCTTTTACTCTCACCGAAGCAGCAAACCCCACTCACTGTTCCCCTACCTACTACTACTACTACTACTTATTGAGTTGAACTCCCCTTCCCCTTCGTATTTCAGGTACCCTTGGGGTATAAAATAACCAGGTGCAGCTTACTAGGAGTCACAGAGCAGAGTGGCAAGCGCCAGCACACGAGAAGTCAGCATGAAGACTCTGATCGCGGTAAGCTTGTTTAATTTTATATCCTTTTTTTTGGATGGGTGGATTATAATTGGATATATCGATGAGTTTTTGATGAGTTTTTTTTTTGATTTTACAAATTTTATTTTTACGGAATTAATTTAACTTTTTTTTTTTTAATAATTGTTTAATTTTTTTTTGTGGAAGTGATAGATTTTTTTTTTTTATAAAAAAATTAATTAATTTGGGTTAATTTTAATATAAGTGTCGAATTTATTATGAAAAAGAATAATTTTCAAATAAATCAGTTAATTTTTTCTTTTTAAAAATATTATTAATAAAATTAGTATAATTTATTTAAATACAAGTGAAAATTACATTAGCGCAAGTATAACGCGAGATTTAATTTAAAACTATTCAACCTATTGATTTACACTCGAGCTATATAGTGTGAGAAACATTTGCTTTAATTTTTGGTATTAAGCATATATAATCAAGCGCATATATACAATTACCAAGTGAATGCATAACTAAAACTTTCTCTTTCGATTGAAAAAATAAAAAAAAAGTTCAATCCCATTAGATTCATCGATTATCTTAGGTACTTCCTCATAGTCTAACATACATAAATAATTGAATTGATATGATTATCCTACACACGGTTATAATCATGACGTCTAAATTATATCAATTTTATACCTAACTCGTAATTTTGATCAATAACTTTAACTTTACTTTCAATTAAATCTAATATGCAATTATAGAATTATTTATTACAATAATCAAATCAAAATTATTCTTTTTATAAATTTATAAAAAAGTAAATAATTTTAAAAAAAACTTTTATGTTTGTCCTTAATAGTGCGTGGTCGTCGGAATGGCAGGGCTTGCCCTCGCCGAGCCGCCCTCCGGCTACGCTTACCAAAGGCCAAGCTTCGGAGGAGGAGGCGGCGGTGGTGGAGGAGGTTTCGGTGGTGGCGGTGGCTACTCCGGAGGCGGAGGTGGTTACTCAGGAGGCGGAGGTGGCTATTCAGGAGGCGGTGGTGGCTTCGGAGGTGGAGGCGGCGGTGGTTACACCCAAGTCTCATCTGGAGCTCAAACCAGCGAGGGTGCAAACGTCGACCCACAGCTTCTCGAGCAGTTGAAGGCTATCATCATCAAAGAGGAAGCTTCCAGCGGTTCGTTTGGCGGTGGTGGTGGTGGTGGTGGCGGAGGAGGCGGTTACCCGTCTGGAGGACCAAGTTCTAGCTACGGCGCTCCACCAAGCTCCAGCTATGGAGCCCCAAGCTCAAGCTACGGTGCACCAAGCTCCTCGTACGGAGCACCTGGTGCTGGAGGAGGACGCGTAGTCGGAATCGACTTTGAAGGCATTCGCCAGGGTATCGAGGTCGCGCAGCTGCACCAGGTCAGCCAAGGTGGCGGCGGAGGCGGTGGTGGATACCCTAGTGGACCAAGCGGTGGTGGATACCCAAGTGGACCAAGCGGAGGTGGATACCCAAGTGGAGGACCAAGTGGAGGTGGATACCCTAGTGGAGGACCAAGTGGAGGAGGTGGCTATCCCAGCGGCCGACCCAGTGGCTCCTATGGTGCTCCATTCTAAGCGCAGATAAGAAAAGTTACGAGAGCAGAGATCCTCACTGGGAATCCAGGATTGCAGGCCCCTGGATTATCAGCGAGGATTAAGAACGAGCAGAAGAGATAGCTTGGAAATTACCGTGCCAATCGAAGTTGAGAGCTTTTTAAGTTCAAGCTCGGTATATAGTAGTGTCGAGTGACCAAGACCTTGAGGGATCATGTAATCGAAGCTTGTTCGCGACCATGAACCAGTTGGAAAAAGAAAACGAAGCTAAGAAGAGGAATGGATAATGTTAAGGACACCATCAGTCCTTACAATCAGCTAAAGTTGAATGATAGACCTTGACAGTGGAATAACGACTTGGTGATAGTAATTTTCAAAAAAAAAATTGAATATGAGCTGAATTAGAATAGGATTGAAAAGGCGCGGTAGTTTCAAGCGGAGACATATACGACGAATAAGTTCGGCTTAAAAAAAAAATAAAAAAATAAACGAACTTGTTCGATCGCAATGACTCGTATGTTATTATTTCATTTTTTTTTTAAATGTTTTTTAATCCTCACAGCTGTATAATACAGTCGCAGAAGGACAGTCGCGGCGGCGGTGTGCCGTCATGTGTGTCTTATTAAGATGAAACCAATGAATATATAAAAATATCTGGACCGGAGTCTGGAGACAAGATAAATAGAACAAAAACGTGTATACGTTATTATAGAGATGAGGCGGTTATAAATGAGTTATATAAATATATAAGAGATAGAGAGAGAAAAAAAAGAGCCAATTTTTAAAATAAAAGGGGGGAGAAAACCTTTTATTACTATCTATTATATCTTTATTTTTTATTTTTATAATTATTATTATTATTAATTTTAATATTATTATTATTATTTGTATACGTGATTCGCGCTCGAGCGCATTGTAAATATATACGAGAAATATATAAAGATACACGAATTTTTTTAAATACATACACAAAAGAATTCAAGTTACACAGGGATATATTTCGTATCTAATATTATACCTGAAAAAATATGTATGCGAAAGTATATAAGAAAGATTGTCATCTGAAAGATTTTTACGGACAAGAAAATTTTAACAGGTCACGGACACGAACTTACGTTTGCTCCAATTATACACATACACAATTTTTATATACACTTACACACATAAAAAAAAGAAAACCTACATTTTTTTTTTATACCTTCGTGTAATGCTAAAACATTGTTTATCTTTTAACCACGCATTTTATACTTGTATAAAGGCTTTTTTTTGTAGAAAAACAAATAAAAAAAAAAAAAAAAAAAAAAAAAAAGAGAAACGTCGCCACCGTTAAAATAAAATTACTGTTGTTGTTTGTTATCATTGCATTATACCCTTCCCATCACAACAAGTTTTATAAATAAAAAAAAAATATCTTGTCAAAAATAATTGACAAAAGGAAGAAAAAAAAATTATCAAAGAGGTTTAGCAGGATCTACCTTTTTATTCCTCTTCCGGACGCGATTTCTCTTAAAAGCATGAGTATATATAGTTGTAACCTTTCCCTCCCAATCTCCTTATACACTTTCTCTATGCATCAAGATTCTCTCTTTCTCAGATCACAACCTATCTGACCCTGAGGTGGCTGACCCATGAAAATCACCTTCGATTTTCTCCTCCTATATCTTCCTCAACGTCAAAATAAAAAAAAAAGAAAACTACAACTTCCAAGCTTCATTCTTAATTATTAATGCTCTCAGGATAAGAAAAAGGAGGGAAAGGAGTATCCGTTTTTTTTTTAGTCTCAAACGCCTTTCTCTCTTTCTTTCAAGTCCTTTCACTATAATGCCGCCTTTGAGATCTGAGATACTCTCTTCTTCAAAGACGTTGCACACATTAAACTCTCCTTGGACATGACGTAAACGTCCTCCCTCAATATATCACCATCAGAAGCGCATCTTATATTACTGTTACAAAGAAAGGAGGAAAAAGAAAAATTGTTAAAGCTCTGTATATCTTCCTGACTGTAATATATGCGATGGATTGGTAAAACTAATGGTCAAGATTCGAAAGTGAACTGCTGCAAATGCAGCAGAGAAGAGGACGTTCTTTTGAACATATATAATCCACGACGAGAGAGAGAAAGAGAGGAAGGATGACATACGGGTGTCACGTTTCGCGCTGTTGTATAGATAGATGTAGAAAGAGAAAGAGGGAAAAGGAGGAAAGAAAGAAAAGGGGAAAAAGATTGCGTGTGGGAAAACACGACGAGCGGAAGCTGTTTTATATACACACGAGAGTAAGCTATAGTCGAGCGATAAATTTTGCAGCCGATGCTCTATACCCTCCTCCTCCTTTCCAACAGCAGTAGTTGCATATACATAGATATATACATCCTCGGACACTTTTCTCTTTTCTTTAGCGTCGCCAATTAACCGCCCGCGGCGAGTCTTTTTCATTGCGTAATCAATTGCACACATACACACATATAAACAGCTATATGAATCTCATAGATATATACGTGTGTAAGTATACAAATTGATTTCATTGTAACGGCTTTTCTTTATGCAAGCCTGCTGGTCGCCTTAATTTACGTGTAGCTAACGATCGTTCGCAATTTTATTAACCATAAAAAAAACTATAAAGAAAAAAAATTTTTTTTTCGAGTTTTTCCCTAATTTAAATGCTATTATATACGTGTATAATATGGTGTAGTAGAGAGAAAGAACGGGTCAGAAGCGCAAGAAAGTTGAGTAACGAGTGACGTGCTAGTATGTGTATATAACGTATGTACGTGCGCGACATATATACCTACACACCATACGACGACGCTTGTGGTAATTAAAGTTAAATGAATTTGATGCCAAAGCGCCGCAACGAATTAAATCATTATTGTTGCTTTATGTATGCGTGTGTGTATATATATGTGTCTATATATCTACTTTCGCGAATATCTTCTAAGCCTAAGGCAATTTTTGTTTTCTTATATATACTGTGAGGAATTTTCTTTGTGATGAAGGCAAGGGAGAAAAGAATCTGTATGAAAGATAAAAATTTTTGTAATTATATATTGTAACGCACCGAATTGTTTATATGGCTTGAAGCGTAAAGATTTTACCTTCTTATATATTAAAATAAAGAATTTTATAAAAAAAAAAATTGACGTTTAATCGCTGTTGAGATTCTAAGATATTAAACTATTATTACAATATAACGAATAAAAAAAAAACAGGCCTTTAATTTTAAAATAAAGATTATACGCAATGTGTCATTGCATAATATAAAAACACATTAAAATCATTACGCGCAAAATTGCACATTACAATCTACACACCTAAACAGCAACGTAATAACACATTTACTCTCTAATGCACGCATTTCCTCTATAATGTATATACCAACGAACTAAAAAATAAAGAAAAAATGATCAAAATTAAAAATGAAAAAAATAAAACTCAACATTCTCATAAATACACAGCAAATGTATAAGGAGGAGTTAAGAAGTTATAAGGTGAAACGATCGCTATGGCTCGATGCACATGCACACCTTACAACTTTGCTAAGCTCGATCGGAACAATAAGTCATACGCGGACCCGAAGTGAAACAGCAGAGTGTCTGATAAAATCGCTAAAATCTCTTCCTCTCGCTTACTCTTATCCTCAATGTACAAGCGGCGAAAGTCGTTGGTATACTGCGAGAGCGTGGGACTCGCATCTTGAGTTGCAATTTTGTGTAGTGGGTGAAGGGGGTACGTAATCCAGAGACGCGCGTAGTTGTACACGCGGTCATAAATCCGTGCGAACGTAGTAGACAAAAAAAAAAGAAAAAACGACTGGGGCGGAACTTTGCGAAAGTTAACAAATTTTTGTGTGTGGATGCCAAGAAAAGATATGGGATACGAGATTCTACTGTTGTGACGAGGGATATAGTTTGTGTGAAGAAACAAGGGAATTGTTTGAATGCTTCATGATTATTGGGGGGAAAAAGAAAAGAGGGGAGTCTTAAAATTTTTGGTGAAAATTACAATAATGCTTGGATATTACTTTAGGGATTGTCTTAAGTCAGAGTTTTTGATAATAAATTATCTTAGTTGAAAATAAGAAAATATTTAAAGTTTTTAAAATAAGATTTAGAACAATGCAATATATTAAAATTATAGAGCAAAATCATTTATTTTCTTTTTTTATACAATGAGGTAAAAAATAAATTAACATTTGGAAATCGTAGAAAAATTGAAATTGCATAAACTTTCATTTCAAAGATTGGCTTGATATTCACAGAGATCATATGTACATCACTTTAACATATTTGTTAAGTCATCCAAGTAATAGTTTTATAATTATCGTTACAATATTGAAAAATATTAGTGGAACTGAAAAACAATAATATTTTGGAATATAAAATCACTAAATATACAAGCATAATTTATAAACATATTTGTATCAAAAACTTACATCTGACTACTGTGCGAATCGACCGGAGTAAATGCAAAATTTGAGATTTAACGGAAGGAGGTTCTCCAAAGCCTTGAATATTCTGGTTTGCTCCCCAGCCATCTTAAATTATTATATTATCTTTTATTTATAAGAATAATAATTATGTTAGAACTACAATAAAGTTTAATTACTAAACTTAGAAATTGGTTAGTTAGTGATTGAATGCATTACTGTGTAAAGGGTTGAAACAAGCTTATATAAAGATGACAAGCACTTACCAGTTCAGAAAGATGATAATAAACATAAAAACCATCAGGAGAAAAAAACAAATAAGTAAATAAAAACACAGAAATGAAAATGCTTAGATATTGTGAACAATAAAAATGAAGGAGTTCATTAGCATATCAAAAAACTGTCACCAACACTTTATTGATGAAAAACCATCAGCGAAATGTTATTAACAAATTAAAATCTTAAAATAAAACGCTATTATCGAGATAAAAATGTTATGTGCAAGTAAAAAAGCATTTGCAGATGAAAAAAAAAGAAATGTAAATATAACCTCAAAAAATTCAATGAATGAAATCATATGCACCAGAATATGGATAATAAACAAGCATAAATTTGTTGTACTCACATTTCATAAGAAATCTCTCCTCGTGTAATACGCAAACAGCATTGAGAACTAAAAGTGTAGCTTCATAAAGCGTCCAAAGTGTAAAGGCCATGATTCTTAACGATAATATTTAACACGTATTTGTATAATTGTATATATTTTTCTCGCACTAGATATACTAGGGCTGTTCCGAAATGGCTTACCAGTATAAGCGCCAGTAAAGATATGGCAACGTTGCTAAGCGGCGGGCCGGCATGGCTCGGCCCCCGCTCGGTCAGCTGTTGTTAGGTTTACAATCCCGCCGCTGCCGCCTAGCGACATTGCCATATCTTTACTGGCTCTTACTGGTGAGACGTTTCGGAACAGGCCCACTATAGAGTCTGTCTAACCTACCAGCCATCGATAAGTATAAGTGACATCCTTTTTTATTATATGCTCCAATGCTACCAATATTAATCTCTTGTCCAGTCAGTATGTAAGTCTAAGTAGCAAATATCTTAGAGAGAAATAAGAACGAATAGCGGCAGCAGCGCCGCGCGCGGATAGAACAAGAGTTCAAGGTATTGCTGCGGTCGCATAAAACATGGACGCTACACAGTCAATATCAGCTCTATAGATAATAGATTGCAGATAATTAGACAAGACAGTTGTTAATTACGTCTGTAGACGCGTTTAAATGTAACTGGTCTATCATTCACCGTTAAAAGAAAAAGCTTATAGCTTACTGGTATAATTCTTAGATAATTAAATAAACAAAAAAGTTTTTAAAGATGAGTGGCCAAAAATCTCGTAAAAACTCACTGAAAAAAAATATGAAGAAAAATATCGAACCACTTACAAGCCATCAAAAAATTGCAAGCCCAAAAGTCAAATTAGTGAGTATCAGTAAATTAGACTGTTTTATTTTTATTTTTATTAAATACAAATAATATATGTACAATATATTAGGTTAAAGTATACATAAATAATTGTTTGAAATTTTCTTTTTTTTGTTTAGAGTCGAGCAGAAGAAAAGTTAGTACAATATGAGTTGGCATTTCTAATTCACAAAAAACTTATAGATCAAGAAGAATTAATGGGTATTGGGTACAAGGAAGAATTATTTGATGCTCAAATGCGTAGTAAATATCATGATGCTGATCAATTAGAATTACAAGAAAAAGGACACCACTATAAACTTTGGCAATATATTATTCATTTTTCTGAATATAATGAAGTAACTTGTTTAAAACTACGTGAAGTATATCAACCAGAATCTGAACGACAAAAATGTCATAAATTTTGTTTGCATATGGATATTGCTTGCACCCTTTTTAGTTCTCAAATTTTTATTGGAGTCTCAGAGCAGGTTATATTGGGTAAAAAAAGGACTTATGACTCATTTACAAAAGAAGAGATTATCAAAAATTTATCAAGAATGTTTTATATAAATATTAGTCCAGTAATAAAAACTATTGTAGAATTTCTAGAAATTCATCATGGTTTTTAACCATTGAAGTTAATTCTATTTTAATTATTTTAGTTTATTTTATTATTTACTTACAAATATTAAAATAAATTTTTTTGTGTAATGCCCACAAATTTAAATAAATAATACTTAAAACTTATTGCCTTATATTTTTTTAATATTCATATTATTAGCAATATATACACAATTATTTGTTTCACTTAAATCTATTATAATTTAACATTTATCAAATGTAGCCAAATTGTTTGTTTTGTTTATAAGCTTTTTAAAATAAAATTTAATTATTCCTTTGCTGAGTAGTTTGATAGACATTTTTGTGTTTATACAAAACAAAAACGTCAAAGCCTTTTTGATTTTTATCGAAAACGGCAAAGCCAAACTTTGAAGTTTTGTACCCAATAAAAGAACACTGATTTATATTGCAACACCATAAATATGAATTATTTTGAATAGTTTAATAAAAATTTCATAAGGATAGAAATTGGGATTTTAATAAATAACATAACATTTAGATTAATTTTAAATATATGTATGTATATATTTATAGGAATTTGTACACATGTACACAAGTAAAGTCATTTGATACAGTTATTTTACAATAATAATGTTCCAACCAAATAAATGCGTAAAATTATACAATTTTTAATCTTCCTTTACGCGACTAGATTTCCGACCAACGCATTCAATTCTATATTATTTAAGAGTTAATATCGCTCAAACCAATAATAAATTTTGAAAAAAGTATGATTCTCATTCACAAATATGTAAGACAAGGATTGTAATTCTTATTTTTTTATTTTATTTTTTATTTTTATCACCATTACTGTTAAATAAATGGAAGAATGCATGACTACTCTATTTTAAATACAAATTATTTGTTTCACACAGAAGAAATTCAAATAAATGATGCAAATTTTATCTAAAATAATCTTATCTTAAATATTGTTAATTCTATAAATTACTGTGAACTGAACTGGTGGATGGAAGACATGACCAATGTCAATGTCTTGCTAAATAACAGCTCTGCAAGAAATTAACTAATTCAGGTAAAACAAGTTTTTAAGGAAAGTGACAGTCAAAGCACTTTGAAAATGATGTAGTAAATATTCTTGAACTATTTAGCAATGTAGATGATAAAAAAATAATGCCAATATTTGAGAAATTCAGAAAGCTGAATTTATTTATAAAAGACTTCAACAAAATTTGAAGTATTTTTATAATTTCAAGGAAAATTTAATGTTTAACAATATACAATTTATATCTTTCTACCACTTACAAGAAAGGGTCAGCAAAAATTTTTGAGAAATAGATTTAATTAAACTATCATATTAATTAGAAAAAATAAGAATATTTAAAAAATACATGCGTGATTACCATGAGAAAAGTAAAGGGATAATATTTACGACATTATAATAGTGTGCTAGTCATGGCACAACATTGCTTGACCAAAAATTCTCAGTCTTTTCTCTAGGAAATTAAAATATCCCTCTCTGCTCATTGTCCCATAATTATATTTTATGTACACACTAAGTAATTTATCAATATTTCAGAGTTAAATCTTATTTACACTACCTAGTCGCTAATAGTGTTTGACTTTTCAAGGCGTTAATTAACTTTTGAATAATAATATTTTACTTATAAATTTGAATTTATATGGAATAAGAATTACACTTATGCAAAGCTAAAAATTATATCAGAAAATATCTAAATTTTAATAATATTTTGATGATTTACTAATTTTTTTTGTATTAGCTTTTGTTATATTATATTGCAATGTATTTAGGGAAAACGCTTGAGTTGAAATATATTTTAATTTTAATTTTTATGATGTAACTGAAAATCTTTGTATTCTTGTTTTAAAGAATATATTTAAAGCTAAATATTGTTACATATTTATAGACTTTATCAAACTTTTTTCAGATTAAAAATTATAATTCTAGTGCAATGATAAACAAAATGTTGTATCGTAATGGAAAACACTGTAGATATTTTCTTGCATAATTTCATTAAGATTCAATCACTTGTCTATTAAATTATAAAAGTTGCAGTATTTATTTAAGAAAAAAAGACTAAAAGAAATCAGCACACAAAATATAAATTTTAATTGAGAAAATTCTTATGCAATGAAAATATATAGGTATATAAGAATTTAAAGACAGTCTTTTTTTCTTAATACAAATTCTAAGCATTGTTTAGAATGTTTTCTTGTATATTGTAAATGGGAAAACAGTGTTAGTTGATGCACACATCACAATAGAGTATGTAGTCATAATATTATACCTATTAGTTTTACTCTTTTTAGTCTTAATTAATTAAAAACATTTTAGTCGAATTTTTAATCAACTTAATAGAAGAGCATTCCAAATCAACTTCTAAAAATTTCGTTTTTGTAAAAGTCTAACTAACAGCGAAATTGGAAACATTAATACACATTTCAGTAAATACCTTAGAAAAGGAATACAGTAAAAATTTATAATTTTTAATATGATCTGGCCGTAAAAAAAAGATATTTTTTGTTTTTGAAATTTAGCTATATAACTGTACCATAAAATATTTCAATTTTTAGGATAATAATACAAAAAATTATTTTAAAACTGCAAAAAATTAGCTTCTAATCGAATTATACTTAAAATTATGTTACTTTCACATGAAAATTCTAGCATTCTATCTTTCTATCTATACAATAGTTTAAAAGTTTTTATGGAACAATCAATGCTCAAAATATATGATACACAATGAAGAAAAAAAAAACAAAAAATATCTTGTCAGAAAATTAAACATAAAAACCAAATTTTTAAGTTTAATAAAACGTTTATCACGCAAAATTTAAGCGAGCGAGACCGTCATTTTACACGATATAACTGTCATATAACTCACAGATGATTGGCGCAAAGGAGCAGAATTCAGCAGATCAACACCTACAATATTCAAAAATTCAAAGATCCATTAACCGGTAAAGTGTTCTATTTGAGAGAGCAAGAAAAGGAGAGAGTGTGTGAGAGAGAGAGAGAGAGAGAGAGAGAGGGGTAAGGAACGGGGTAAGAAAAGAAAGGCTTGGCCGAAAGAAACCAAAGCCCGCGTTTATTATTTGGGGGGAAGTATCATCAAGAGGATTTTCTTGATATCAACGTACCTATATTAACATTCTCTCTCCATTTTCATCGCAAGGGTGAGAGAGAAAAATATAGGTGTAATCTCATTTGGAGCAGAATCAACATCGACGAGGTAATCACATCGTCTGCGAGAAAGAAGAAGCCGCAGAAGAAGAACCGTTGAGGAAAATCGCGACGCTGCGCTGTACTTCAGTTCGGAGTCCCTGCTGACATTTTCGCCGGCGAAAGACGAGTGAGAGAGGATAAAAAGGAGCATGTTGAATTTCTAGAAACATGGTTGTTCCGCAGGTAATGTAAAATTTAACGTCCTTATAGCAGCTGCTAATTCGCATGTTTATTTCATTAGAAAATAAATTTTAAAATCCTTTGTTTACCCGGTTGGCGGATAACCTCACTTTGTGCCTTTTGTAAATTTTGCCTTCATACGGCAGGATGTTGAACTTGGTGTGTATTTAAGCTTGTGTTTACGAATGTGGGTAAGGGAGGCGAGGGAGGAGGAGCCTTTAGAATTAGTTTTGGAGTCAAGGTGATGCTTTCATTGGAAAAACGACATTTCTCGCAGTTAAAAGTAAGGTGTCGAGAAAGAAATAGATGATATATGGCTTGGTGTTATGTTTGTTGTCTTATTAAGATTAATTTTTAGCATGGATGTTAATTGTTTATTTATGTTGTGTTAAAGAATAAGGAAGTATTGTAGGTGTGGCTTTTGTTGTTGATGGAAAATTACAAGATTTTATTATTTGATATGGTAATTTTAATAACTGTTAATTCAATGTATATGATTGTAGCTTTAAAAATATTCTTTTTTGAATTGTAAAATGAACAAAAATAATTTTTTATTTTGATTTGTATTTTCTATTTTTTTAATATTTTTTATTTGTTAAAAGTTATAATTTAACATTGCATGTATGTGTTTTTATAATTTTTTTCTATAGAATTTATGCAATTTTATTCACATTTATTTTTTTCCAATTTTTTTTCTTACTTAGTTGGGCCTATATAAATGCTAGGGGTACATAATTAATAATTGCTTAACTTAGCAATTTTTTTAAAAAGCTTTAATCATCGATAAAACATTAAAGCTTGACTATGTATCATTCACCCTATTCGCCTCATACAATGGTGCACATAGTGGGTAGTTATCAGTCAAACGGACAATTTGTTCCTCTACAAAACCAGGGCTATTATCCTAATAATTCAACTAATGCACAGCAGGAATTCAACCAATTCAATCGCAATGTCTCGAATATTAAACGCACACTACAGGTAAATTTTTTATTATGTTAATAATACATTATTAATTATTCTTTAAAATTTTTCATTTCATTATTTACTCATACATTTCAAACTAACATAAAAACCAAAAACTTTTCATGTAAAAAACAATCCACAAAATCACAAACTTCATCAACATCATCAAAAAGCAGTTAAGTTTGTATTCGCACGATTACCCACTGCGCTACAACAACGAATCTCAAAACATGGCTTACGGGATGCAGGGAAAGAATTTAGCAGCAGGTGACTGGCACCGCATGAACTCGCCAAATCACGGACCCATGACCCCACAGAGACAACAAGGTTTCGCAATGACACCCGTGGGCTCACGTTCTAACTATCATCGTGGGACACCAGAAGTTGTGGCTCCAAAACGAGGTCCTTGGCATAACAACAACAACAAGCTGGGCAAGCGCCACTCGTATCAGGATCTACCCCTGCTTCGTGACTCCTTGTCTTCCTCCTCGTCTTGTAATAACAGCGATAGTGGCTTCAGCTCGCGCTCACCCACCCCCAATAAACACTACAAAGAGGCCAGCCCAGCCGAAAGCTCGGACGAACGCGACTCTGTGATCTCTCTTCATTCTGCCTCGGATCTGAGGATCAAGTAAGTTATTTTTTTTTTTTTTTGACATAACATTATTTTACTTTGATTGTAATAAAAATTTTTGTTATTTTTCAGTAATAAAAACAGCAAACAGGGTAATGGTCGTGGAAATCTGGTCACGAGCCTCTCGACCAGCAACTTGTACCAGCCCCATCGACACCAGCATGAGTTAGACGCGACATCGCGAAACACAAATCAGAATCACCAGAATAGAAGAAAATATTCGGCAGGCAAGTTCTTTTTACTTGAGTTTTACAAAAAAATAAAAAAAAAAAAAAACAAGGAGGGACTTGAATTATTATTAGAAATTGTTGTACAGCAAGAAATAGTCCAGGATCACAGCGACAGAGAGGAGGTAAAAAGTTTAATGGATCAATGATGCCGGAAGTTCAGATTTCTCAAAAGTTTTACTTTAGTCCAGCTGATCGGTTTCTTGAAAAATCATCTTGGCTGGAAGTAAAACAAAAACCTCAAGATCTCCTTACAGGTTCTCCCTATGACAAATTGTCAAATGCTATATGGGAAAAATTTGAACAAAATCAGTTAAGTCACGATACTTTCTGCCACAAGATGTTCTTGTGGAGGTACCTCTTTTTTTTTATTAAGGTGAATATTTAAAAATGCCATTAATATTAATTTTAAATAATGTTACATTACTATTTGAAATTATGCTTTTTCTGTGTTTAGTCGAGATTTCCTCAGTATGGTTTGTTTATGGTTGGTAGTACACTGAATGGTTTTGGATCCAATGTTAGTGATGTAGACATGTGTCTCCTTGTGAAAGATGCTTCAGCAGATCAAAGATATGAAGCTATTTTTCGCTTAAGTCAAATAATGGCGTGTCTAAAAAGAAGCGGTAAATGAGAAATATTTAATTTGCTTTATTGGATTACTGCCTTAAATTACAACACATTTATTTTTGTTTTAGATTTTATCACTCATTTAGAATTAATACAAGCTAAGGTGCCAATTTTAAAGATACGCGATAATGTTTATAATTTAGATGTGGATTTAAACTACAATAATGTGGTTGGCATTCGCAATACTCATTTAATGTATTGTTATTCACGAAGTAAGATTAAAATGTGATATATTTACTGTAATGTTGACATTTTTGTATCAAAAATATTTATATTGTAGTTGACTGGAGGGTAAGACCCTTAGTTCTAGTAGTAAAAATGTGGGCACAATGTCAAAATATTAATGATGCAAGGCACATGACAATATCAAGCTACTCATTCGCGCTGTTGGTAATTCATTTTTTGCAATGTAAGTAAAATTTAATCAATTAAAATACAAAACAAAATATAAGTTAAAGAATATAAAATTTTTCAAGTAACATATACATTTTTTAGAGCAGATTTTTAATTGCTTTAAACTATTGAAATTTTTGTATTATAGGTGGAGTCAACCCGCCTGTACTTCCATGTTTGCACAACATTTTCAAGAACAAGTTTCATCCTTTCTCTGATATTCATAATATTGACATTCACGAAGAATTAAATATTCCTAGTAGTGTATTTGAATCTCGCAACACCCAAACGCTCGGAGAGCTTTTGATAGAGTTTTTTAAGTATTATGATTCGTTTGAGTGAGTATATAACAATATTTTTTAGATTTAGTCACAACAACCTATTATTCTGTTTTATAAAATCTAAAACTATTCTTTGAATTCTTGATCAGTTATGATCATTTTGCCGTCTCAGTTCGAGTAGCTGGAAAAATTCCAATTGAAACATGTCGGTTTGTTCAAGCATACAAGAATGATCCACATCAATGGAAATATATGTGTATAGAAGGTAATTTTACAGTTTACAAATTAATTAAGTTTCTATATTTTTTAATCATACAAAACATTTAATTTTATTAAATCATTTTCTAGAGCCTTTTGATTTTACTAATACAACAAGATCAGTTTATGATCCATTAGTGTTTCAAAAAATCAAAGAGGTTTTTAAAAAAACCTACCAACTACTGAAGAAGAATAATAATTTGAGCAGTATCTTCACAAAGTTGGATAATAGTCTGTGATTGCACAAATTTCTAACTGTGCATAATAAGTAAGAATCTTTATTTAATATTTAAAGTAGTAAGCGATTATTTTATACTATGTTAGGATGCAACTTTTTCAAAAAAATATTGCAGAAAGAAAAATAAGTTCTGTTACTTTATAAGACCAACGATATAGTTTTTGTTCAGGAATGTATTTTGTTATTGCATTTACATTTACACTTTATTGCCAATGGTATTTTTTGAGAAGCAGTTATTTTTTGTGAAAGAGAGTTAAGTTCATAAAGAGGAAAATGCGCTTTATTGTAAGGTGGTTGACCGTATTTACGTGCAATAAGGCAGACTTAGTCAAATTTAAATTCATTGAAATCTCACAAAAACATGAGATGATTGATATTTATTGTAAAATATATTAATTTATAGCAGTTAAAAGAATTTAGGAATGAATTTCAATACTAAAACTAAGTACCACAATAAGTTGATAGTCAATTATAAGAGTACAAAGATTCATGATTAGAATCTCTATTTAATTGAAAAGTACTTTAATACTAGCAAATACTTATGGTTACTGAAAATGTAGTTGAGAAGAAGTTGCTGATGTTCATTGTTTGATCATAAGTTTTTTCTCACAGTTATGATCAAACTTATAACGAATCTCGTGTTTTCAACATGAGTGTGACTGTTTATTATTTATAGCAAAAAAAAATTAAAAAAAAATTAAAAAAAAAAATTAAAAACTTAAAAATCTTTTAAAACATATTAAATGATTAAAACAAAAAAAATTTTGATTCTCTTAATCTATTCTTTAATTGAATTCATTATTGTTAATACTGCAGCAGTAAATATAAATAATTAAGCACTTATAGCTTTTCATTTTTTCAAGTTAGAATGTTTATAAGATTTGGCAAAGTCAATTTATAAAAAAATTAAAATATGTTACAATCTTTTTCGATTTATTAGCTTCTATTGTTTTTAAGTAATTTTTAAAAATCCGTTTTGAAGATTCATAGAAAATTTGCTGCAATTATAAAATTAAAAAAATAAAAAAAAAATAAAAAATAAATAAAGAAAATTAAAAAAAAATGTAATTACAATCACCATTTTAGTGAGATACATAGAGAATAATACTGAATTGAAATTACTGGTATCTGACATGCATTATTGCAAGATCAATCATAAAAGGATTGAAAATTCTCTATCTACTTAATCCACTACTTCTTTATTATTTTTGTAAAAACAAAAATAATTAAAAGAACAATTTCAAACTGAACTGTTAGAATTTTATAAGCTACAGCCTTTCTTTACAAATTCAATGAAATTATACAATACTTAAATTTTTGGCAGTATTTAGTTGTTATATGTTATATTTAATCATTTTATATAAATTTTTGAAATTTAAAAATATGTTGAATAATTTTTACATTTTTTGGACATGAATTATCAATTTATTTTATAAGTCAATACAAAATTGAAAATTTATAGATCTGTAATATGATATCAATTTGATACTAAGTTTTAAAATTCTTAACAGTTTAGTTTGTATTGCAAAGCTTAAACTATACAACCATCTTCTTTTATGCTTTGTAAAAAACAATTTTTCTCCTCTAACAACTTCTTGAGAAAAATAAAGTTCCTATTCTTGTGTGGCAATATAAATATCATAATTTAATAAAATTTAAAATTTAAACAGACTTTTTAAAATTAAAATTTTGAACAAGTAATAACAAAAAATGTCACACAGAAATGTTTAAGAAAACACCATTCCAAATAAATATTAAAATATAAAAAGGGCAGATGTTTATTTATTCAAATAAAAAATAATATATGATTCTTGTGCCACGTTGTAGTACTTAAGTAAAATAATGTTAAAAAGTATGCAGAATTAATTTATTCTAAACATTTAGGAATTATACCATATGCCCTTGTCAAATAAATGAACTGATAAATTTAAATATTTGTAAAATGAAATTTATATAATGAACTATTTTGTACAAACTTAATGTAAAACTGTATATCTTCTAGCTGATTAAATAGCGTACTGCTAAAATAAAATTTTCTTGTAGAAATGTAAATTTTTCTTGTAAAACAATATGATCAATTCCAAATACAAGTAAATTTTTGTAGATTTTATTTTTGTTATCAAATAAAGATTAGTTTCCGTAAATCCAGTCTTTCTTTTATTTACTTTTATTTATAAGGATCCTTTTTTTTTCATTTAAAAAAACGTTTTATCGTCTGTTATACCGCGCACGCGCAATACGTAAGCGCGCAAAAGAAATAAATGCGCGCGTGAATTTTCGTCATTTTCGCGCTGATGTTCATGTGTTCATCCCGCGCAAGACCGTGTCCAAGACAAACGTCCGCATCGATGACCTTCAGCGTAATAACAACAAAATAAACTAAATTCTGTCCTGTCGCGTTCTTATAAGAATGTGTCCAATTATCGACATGTCATTAAATCCCGTGCTCTCATCTAAGTTTCTCTGATTTTTGAGGTAAACAAAAGCTAGTGCAAACTTAACTTAACCTCGATCAGCACTCGGGCACACCTGTTTCTTCGCGTTTTTCTGCATAAAATGTCGAAAGACATCAGGTCGTATTTCTTGGGCGCGGGTAAGAAGCCTCAGGTGAAGAACGACGAGCGAGATAAATCACGCAAACTCATTGTCATCACCTCAGACGAGGAGGATACCAGCCCGTCCAAACGCCGAAAAGCTGGCCAAGAGGCTAAGAAATCCAAGACTCATTCGAAGAAGCGAGCGATTATATCCTCGGACGAAGAAGATGAAAGCGAGGCTGATCGTGCGAAGAAAAAGAAGCTTAAGGTGTTGTCTAAAAATGCTAATCACGCTAAAGAAGAGAAGCTCCAAGAAGTCGATTTGACTGACGTTTTTAAGAAGAAGCCGGTCATACGTGTTGAGGCGCCAAAGGTTGGTAAAAAGACTAGCGAAGAGTCAAAGCCAAAAACTATCACCTTAATTGATTTTGAAGACGATGACAACTTTGAAGAGACTCTTAATCAACTGGACACTTCCAAAATTGAAGATGAGTATTTGTCTGCTTTGAAAAGTGATAAGTCACCGTTCTTTAAAAATGAATCAAAGAACTCTTTGGACTCCAAGCAAAATGGTAATGCTTCAAATCATAAAAGTGATAATAAAGTGCATTTGTCTAAATTGACAAGTAAGGACAAAAGTGATAAGTGTGAAAAATCATCTCCAAAGAAAAATAAGACTCCAGAAAAAAATCATGTTGAAAAGAAACATGAAAGTAGCAAAGATAAAAAAAATGCTTCAGAGAAAGAAAAGAAAAAGAAAGATCAACATCATCCACAGCTAGAAATAGAAATAAATTCTAAGCCTCCAAAAACTAAGGCTAATAAAAGCAGTGATAATGTAGATTATATTGATATTATTGAAGAAAGAGTTGATAGAAAGAAGCAGTATGCAATTCAATATCAAAATTATTTAAACAGAGGTGGAGCCAGAAATCCAGGTTCTAAAGAAGTCCCTCAAGGAGCAGAAAATTGTTTTGCAAAATTAACTTTTCTTATCACAGGTGTTTTGGAGTCATTGGAGCGGGAAGAAGCAGAAGAAATTATTAAAAAGTATGGTGGTAATGTAACAAATAATGTAGTTAAAAAGCTGGATTATATGATTGTTGGAGACCAGCCTGGTCCATCAAAAATGACTAAAGCTGAAAGTAATGGAATTAAAATGATTAGTGAAGATGATTTTCTCGATTTATTAAGAACTAGACCTGGTGTCAAGAGTAGTGAAACTGCTGAAAGTTCTAATAATAAACGAAAGCGTGAAAGTTCAGTGAATGCAGATAAGAAAAGTCCTGATAAGAAGAAAAATAAACAAGAATCATCTGAGCAAGAGAAGCATAAAAGTCCTGAAAAAACAAATAAAGAAGATGCATCCAAACAGTCTATAAAGACAGAAGTAAAAAAAGAAAAATCACCTGTTAAATTAAAAGAAAAAGAAGAAAAAAATAAATTATTAGTAGAAGAGAAAGAAGAAAAAAATAAATTACCACTAAAGGTTGAATCTTCAGTAATCAAAACTGAATCTACAGTAATTAAAACTGACACTCCAATAAGTGATGTCTCTAATAAACTAAAAGATGGTGTTGACCACATAACAGCCTTAGTAGAAAAATACAGGCCCACAGAAATGAAGCAAATCATTGGGCAAAATGGTGATAAAAGTAATGCGAAAAAATTACATTTCTGGTTGAAAAACTGGCACAATAATCATAAAAAGAATTCTAATGCTCCTAAACCCAAATTCAACCCATACGCAAAAGATGATACTGGTAAGATGTATAAAGCAGCGTTACTATCAGGACCACCAGGTATTGGTAAAACAACAACGGCTTATGTAGTCTGCAAGAACTTGGGCTTTGAGGTGATCGAATTCAATGCCTCGGACAAGCGTAACAGGAAACTCCTGCAAGAGGAGATATCTGGCATCCTCAAAAATCGCACGGTCAAATCATTCCTCAATGCGCCTGATGCTTCAAAGGCACCACCTAAACACGTGTTGCTGATGGACGAAGTGGATGGTATAGCAGGTACCGAGGACCGAGGTGGCTTACAGGAGCTACTCAACTTCGTTAAAACTACGGAGATACCAATAATCTGCATCTGTAACGACCGTCAGAATATGAAGATTAAGACCTTGGCTATGTACACGTTCGATTTGCGCTTTTCAAAGCCAAAGATGGAGCACATCCGCGCTGCTATGATGTCCATCTGCTTCAAGGAAGGTATTAAGACTACGCCAGACGAAATCACCCGGATCATTCAGTCAACAGATCAGGACATTCGACAGGTGATCAACCACGTAGCAGTATTGTCGGCGAAGTCGAGTTCCTCAACCTCAGAATCTGGTACTAACGATAAATACAAGAATCTACGGCTTGGTCCATGGGAAGTTGTACGTAAGGTCTTCTCCGCTAGCGATCACAAGAACATGAGCATCCACGATAAGAACGAACTGTTCTTCCACGACTACAACATAGCACCATTATACGTTGAGGAAAACTACCTAATCGTAACACCGTCTGGACCACGTGAAGAACATCTTGAAAAGGTAGCCAGGTGCAGCGAAAGTATTGCCATAGGCGATATGATTGATAGGTCGATACGCAATGGCCAGAACTGGGGTCTCTTACCAGTCCAAGCGATGTTCTCCTCTGTGATACCAGGTACCGAGATGTCAGGTCTTATCAATTCTCAGATCAACTTCCCAAGTTGGCTCGGACGCAACTCTACAGCGAGAAAGTGCGATCGGATGCTGCAGGAGGTGACGGTTCATGCGCGCACGGTTACCGGGGCAAGTAAGGAAGCTGTGAACCTTGATTATCTCAAGATGATCACACATTCGGTGGTAAGACCACTGGCTGTTGATGGTACCGAAGGAGTTGATCGTGCGGTTGAAGTCATGAGCAGCTATCATCTTGCCCGTGAGGATCTTGATTCTTTGCTCGAGCTCACCAAGTGGCCACATACTCGTGATCTTATGCAGTCTGTTGATACCAAGACTAAAGCGGCCTTTACCAGACTCATGAATAAGACTTTGTCTTATGGAGCTGCGGCTGGTGCTACGAAAAAGAAAGGTCGAGGAGGAGGAGGAGGAGGTGATGATGATGATGGGTATGACGAACTTGAAGGAGAAGCTGGTGGTGAAGAGGTGGCATCTGATGCTGAGGATGACAAATTGGAGAACGACAAGCTCATTAAGCCTAAAATTTCAAAGACAACGGCTAAAGCTGGTGGTAGCTCCGCTGATTCTAAGGCTAAACCCAAGAAAGCTGCTGCTACGAGAGGCAGAAAGAAGAAAGCTTAAAGTGTTGGGATGATATTGCTTCGTGTTAAATGTTTTGTTTTATTTTTTTGTATACTTGCTACCGTTAATCCCGTGAAAAATCGTGTACATTACGTATTATATTTTTGTATCAAAAATCTCCAAGTGCGATTAAAAAACTTTATTGACATGTGAATGAATTTATTGTCTTTGATACTATTTGTACTTTTTTTTTATTAACAAAACTCAAAACCACGTAAATAAGATATTAATATTTGTAAAACATGTATTAAGTAGACTAGTTTATTATTTATAACGATGCAGTGAACGATAATTATAAAAAAAATAAGTGTCAAGAATACAAAATTTGTATATTATTTTTTCATATAAGCTTTGTAATATGTAGAGCATAGAATATAAGCACATTTCATGATATCTGTTTTACAACATTTGTCATATGTTTAGTTCTGAATAAAACATTGAAAAACATTAATATTTATTTTATTTTATTTCCTCAATTGTTTGTTGATGAAAATATTTAAATTAAGGTAAAAACAATTTTCATTACAATTGGAACACATTTATTAATTCAAAATATAAAAAATTTTTCATTTTTTACAATTTCAAAATAAAATTAATTAATGATCCATAAATCACTAAAAATATCGACATTCAGATATGCTTGGAAAGAACATAGATTATTTTTTTCAAAAATTGATAATCATTTGATTAATTTGATAAAATACAAGGCACATCCATACATGTTCCAATTTCAAGAATTGCATAGCAATTAAATTTTGTCAACTATTATTTTGACGTCATTCATAAAATTTTATTTAAAATTATAATGAAATAATCAAGAATAAAATATGCATTGTATTTTAGCACAGATTGTATAATTACACAGCTATATTTTTCGGCACACAATTATAATTTAACAGTTTTGCTTACTAGCTATGGAAGGAAACGGGGTAGCAAATGCACACTGTTTTTGTTAATTATAACTACAATTTGTAGGATGTGGTGAAATAACATTAAAAAAGTATTAATTATTAAGTAAAATACATAAATTTTTTTGAGTTATGTCAAACATGAACATCATTTGAATTCTACTTAGATTAAAGTAACGATCAGTTTAACGATTTATAAATGAAGTACTTTTATAATAGAAATCACTCTAACTAACATGCTCGTTATTTAACGTATTAAAAAAATATTATTTTTTATTCAATTTACAATACTATATTCTAGAGATTATATCATAGAGAATATATGTTTAATTATTAAAATGTAAAGAAAAATTCTAAAAAAATACATTCATAGAGTACTCAGGATTTGTCTACTCTAAACAAATGTACAACACACGATGTAATCTTATGGAAATACACATTTTCTCAGACTTAAATGCACAGTAGATCATAGTATTCATAAAAATCTAAATCAAAGGTAACATGATGTACATGAAAATTTACACTCTAACACCATTTGGTAAATGTAATGAAGCTTAGCTAAGCACTTCCTATATAATTTGCTAACATTGATGCTCTATTTAACTAGTGAGAGTTAAAAGAATGATATGGTAAAAGTTAAAAAGAAATAGGTAATGCCTCTGAACTTTTAACCCTTTAATACTAAATTTATTTTTCAACACTGCAGTAGTCTTAGAATTTAAAACTTGAATCTTAATACTCTTAGAAAACCGTGTAATTTTACGTAAAATATTATTAAACAGTTAAAAATAATCAATAACTATAAAATGTGATATTAAATTGTTATTTACAATAGTCGATAAATTATTAATAAATTTGTTTATTTTTAAAAGTAACTATATTAATATCGTGTACTAAAAAAAAATGCAAGTTAAAGTATAAAAAGTTTAAAACATGAAATGCTGAAAAATAAAAGCATCTGATAATTAGTACTGCAGTCATGTTCGTTGCTCTGCTATATTAAAGGGTTAAAGTAAAAACAAGGAAAAGAAATCAGTCTGATCTCTACTTAAATATCACGATAGGATTGAACAAGAAATTCAAAACCGTTTTGACGCCCAAATAAACGCCTCTCGCTAAATCATTCAAGCCAACTGCATGATTCTGACGTTTGTAAGATTTGAGATCGATTGTGTGGCACACATGACAGCCAACTTCCTCTAGCATTACATGAGGACTCGAGCCGCCAAGTAGCGATTCACCCTCAAGACCTGCGTTCGATAGTGCACCTGAGAACCAAATCTTGTCGCCGGGGTAGATATGTAGACTAAAATTGGCAAACGAGCTATCGCCTAGCAGAACAACTTGGGCGTTGCTCACCCAAATACCACTTTTCATTTTCACAGATATTTCGAACTCGTGCCGATTCCATGACGATAAATGGCAGCGACTCTTCTTTCTTCGCACTGCTAAACTTGTTTGGCAATTGAGTTTACGCAACTCATTGGTAAATCTAATGGCAGACAAAATGAAAGCTTCAAAAATTGCATTCTTTTAGAAAGATAATTATAATGAAAAAATTTAATTTACCTATTACAGTCATCTGTGTGTGGCTCACCAAATGCACAGCGTAGCGGATTACTAATTAAATTTGGCAATTGATCAAGCACCAAAGCTAAGTTATTACGAATAGATTTAACGCGAATGTTGGTGACGTATCCTTCCCAAGATATAGGAACACCTTCAAGCTGAGCACACTGAACCTGAATCTGTGCTTTGGATGCCGTCTCTTCCCACGCAGGTTGATGACAATAATTCTGATATTGTTCCCAAGAGAGCTCAGATGCCATTTCAAATGGACCGACTTCAATACTTGTTATATTACCGTAACTATTGACCATTGGCCATAAAAGAAAAGCACCTCCAGCAATACCTAAAACCAACTGTAAAAATAAATTAATTTTAATTTTTTTTATATTTTTCAAGAAAAAGTTTAAATATTCATAAAGTAAATCAACGAACTTGAATACTAGTGATGACCCAGTTAAGTCTGCGTGTTGTCCTTGTCTTCTTAAGATACCAAGCAGCTAAGAAAGGCAAACCCCCCAGCACGGCTGTGATTGCTATTCTCATAACCAGATCACTTTCGGACAAATATTTAGTCGTGGCAACGATCGGTAAGACGATTGAAGCCAGTCCAACAATTGGTAAGAACAACACCATACCAACAAGAGCCAAAGCACCCCTGATCAAACCATACCAAGTTGCGCTTTGCGAGCTCAATATGGCTAGTTGCCACCAACTGAGCGTAAGACAGTGTGGTATGAGGGTCTTGTAAGTACCACGCCAGTTGTCCCTTGCAGCCATCTTCAGAAAAACCGCTGGTATAAGAAGGTAGAAGACGACACGGAAGTTGAGGCAGAACTCGATGCCATTGCCAACAACGTAGGAGGCAAAAGTCGGCACCTTGATGTCCAAGAACCGCCAGGTTTGTGCAACTACCACATCCATCTCATACGGATACTTGGCCAATACATTGACACTAAAACTAAACAAAGCCAGCAGATCCGGATAGCGGGCAGTGCTATCGCGCCAACCGAAATTTAGCAGAGTGACAAAGGTCAAAGCAACCGCGATTACTGTGAATTCGGACTGCGGCGTCCACTGAGTAGCAATTACCGGAAACAGCAAAAGATTCAGTAGCAATGCAAGAAAGAAGTGAGCATATGGCTTGAGGTTGTTGCGACAGTATTGATACTCGGCTTCCTCAGGATTTAAGCTACCATCAGAATAACTTAAGAACAACCTTGACCATATCCGAAGCTCTGAAAGCTCGCGCTTACGCTGCAAAATCTGGAACGTGGCCAGTACCATTACGACAAAGGAAAGATAGTAGAAAGCCAATGGTATGAACAGCACTATGCTCTCAGTACCAAGGAGCATGTGCAGTAAGACTAAAAGTAGTGTGTGCAAATGGCTCGTGAAGAAGAATTTGCGTAGGGGTAGACTCCTGTGGCCTAAGGTCTCTACAAGCCAAATGTAAAGTCGCTTTAACGAAGCTAGAGGGTGGACAAATGGACGCTGCAGTAAAGGCACTGCATCTAAGTCAATTTGAGCTGGTTCTACTAGACATAATACACGAGATACTACTGGCAGTGCACCACGAGCGTATGACGCTGCTGCTGAAACCAGTGCAGCTTCAGTGATTTTTTCACCCTGGTGTTCTGACCAATCTGTTGAATGAAAAAATATTTGATAATATTAATAGATTGTTTAAGAAAATCTATTATTATTATTATTATTATTATTATTATTATTATTAAAATTATTTTTAAAATTTAATAGAATCTTACTTGGTGATATTTCTTGAATTCTTTCTTTATCTTTTGAAGAATCATCTTGTGTTGATTCATCTTCAGACAGTGAATCTTGACTGTCTCCAGTCAAAGACCTTTGCAAATGATTTTTACCATTGGCATATTGTGAATTACTAGGTTTGCTGCTAGAAGAAAACTGCAAGTCCCTCATGCGCCTTTGCAATTGTTCAGTTGTAATAAATTCTTCACCATTTGATAAGCTTTTCAACAAAATAAAAATAATTTTATAATTATAAATAATTTAGATTTTGATAATCTTTAAAGTGAAAGTTATTTAATTTGAAAGCAGTTTTCTAATTTAAAATTTTATATACCTTACAAACATTTCTCTAGCTGCTCGCCTGGCAAGTTTTTCATCTTGAGACATGTCTAGGCAACTTTTTACGTCGTAGTAATTCTGTTCAGTTATACCTCTACCAGTAGCAAGACACTTACGTAATAATTCTGTAGCTTCTAAGTTTCCCTGCTCTGATGCTTTGGTCAACCAATAAACACCTAATTTGGCATTTTCCTCCTTGTCCACTTCAAGTTCTGAAACATATAAATTAAATTAAATATTATTTTTAAAATAATGTTCAATATTAAATTTAATTTTTTTATGAAGATCATACCACAGCTTTCATCTAGTAATTCCTTGGCTAATACAACTTGAGATTCAGGACAACCATCTTCAGCTAATTGAGATCGTAATCTTCTGAGAGAACCTTTTGGTCCATCTGTTAAAATATAATTATTTCTTAAATAAAAAAATATATTGCTAATTTAAAACTTAAATGTTTTATAATCATTTCTTATTTATAGAAGGTAATAAAATTTAAAAATAACGTACTAAATTTGTTATATAAAAAATATTATTGAGAAATACAATAAATAAAATTTTAAAACAGAGTAACTCTAGCTTGATAAATGTAAAACTGGTTTGGTGTAAAGTGTTAGGTAAGCTAGAACAATAGCTAAAGATACCCTGGTATTGAAAAAAAACTATTTAAACATTACTTGGCAACAGAGGCCAAGGATGCCATTAGCAAAGGGTTGAGCTAACATTTATTTTTTATGATAAATATAGCTAAAACAAAAGTCAATTTGATTTATATCATCAAAATAAAAATAAAAAAAAAACAAAAAAATTCTATTTTAGTTTTAAATTAATAAAATGTAAAAATAATTCGATTTTTAATTGCTTAATTAATTAAATTTAATAAAACAATTGAACTAAATTGTATTTAAAGTAGACAAACAAAATTATCGCCTACTCATAAAAAATTGACGATAAAATTAACAAAAAACAACAGAATCTCAAGATTAACAAAAAAATCTCATAGTTCAGTAACTAAATTCGCGAAGTAGTTCACCCCCGCAAAAGCAAGCTCCAATTTTCAGTCAAGTCTTGCAGAAAGTAATCATAAATTTTTGAGCATTTAAACCCCTATCTGTCATATAACAAAAAAGCAAGTTTTCCTGACACATCAAAACAGTCGTATAGGTATGTATACATAAAGCATAAATATAGAGCTGTAACGATCGGCTGATAAAAAAGTCAAAACAAAGTGGGGATAGTATGTCACATCGACAGCACACACATCGCGTGGGAAAAAGCGGAGGCGGTGTATAAGTAAGTAAGTATAACACACAACTTACCGTGTAAGGTCCACTGTTTCCTACCGGACTTGCCGGGAAGCGGCACGACGCCGGCCATGTCGGCCACTCGACGTCGACTTTTCGTCGTCTCCGTGGCCTTTCCTTGTCCCCAGGTAAGTGTGTATTTCCAGCTAGTCCTAAATCAACAATTTACGCGCCCGCGCGTTACCATAAAACACACACACACACACTCGGAAGAAAGAGAGAGAGAGTATATTTTATATATAATACCTTTCGCTTTCCGCGACACGCGCGTTCTATTCTCCTCCTATACTGTCCTACTCCTGGCGCTTTGATTCCCTGCTGATGCTGATGATCCGTTATTACCTGCAGCGCCGGGAACATAGCTTTCCTTCTCTATCTTTCTCTCCTCCTACACCTTTATTCCCATTATATACACACATACACCTCTGTGCACTCAGCACTTTTTTTGTTGTTGCTTTCTTTGGGTTTGTAGGTTAAGCGCGTGGGATGACAAGCGCATGCGCTTTAGTTAAAAAAGCGTTAAAAGCGCGCGAGTATAATAGTAAGTAGCTAGCAACACTGAATTTTATTATTTGAGTTGTTGCAACGCCTACTGCAGTTTTGCAGGCGCATTCTTTTGGCTAGTTTTGCCTTTGCGTGGGATGTGTAAAGAGCCCTTTTTTATTTAGAAAATCAACAGAGAACTTAAAAAGAATGTGTCTATGTATAGAAAAGTGAAATTATTGTGACCGAACGAAAGTGAGAGTGTAGTGTAACTGAGCAACAGATTTAGTTCCAAGGAGCCGATGACTAAAGAAAGCAACATCAGCAGATACAGATACAGTCGAGCAAACGGTGGGGATTTGAAAGTGGTTATATATCTTTGCAATTGAGATGCTTACTGCTGCTGCTGCACTGGAATACCGTGTTTGGTAAACTTTGTTTTTTTGTTACTTCAATATTTATACGGAACGTGTCTGGGAGGAGTAAACTTGCTTGATATGTATAGGTACTTATGTGATTCTTGCTTTTGGTGATTAAGCAATTTATCATGATTTTTCCGTTATGAAGAATAGTACGATTTTTTTTCTTTTCAATTTGAGATTTTGAGTAGGATTGAGATAAATTGGTTAGATTGGGAATATGATTAAATCACAACAATCAAAACTTGAATAAAAAAACAAACATATAATAAACTTTATTGAAAATCCACAATAAAAATTACACAATAAGAAGTTAAAAAAAAAAAGTATTTTAAAAAAATCGTTGTATTTAAACACATTACAACCGCATTTTATTGAGTTTCACATTATATATAGATATTTGTGCGTTTTGAAAATCGATTACAAATCTTAGTTTTTCACGCCTACGATTATACACATATCTGCCTGTAATATTGCAACAAAAACAATATAATTTTCATATATATCTTTGAGCAACGTTATAATATATCTACTTTTGCTTACTCAGCAACTATACAAATCATTATACGCCGCAATCATATAAACTTCTTCAAAAATTAAAAAAAAAAAGACTAACAATCTTCTTAAAACATCGGTATATATAATTATTGCCATTAGAAATAAGCGTTTTTCATCATTTATGCAGTACACACGTATGTATATGTATTTACATCATCAATACGTAACGTTATTGCATATAAATATAGGTGTATATAAATATGGGATGAGGGGAAAGGAGCCGGCCTTGATGTTATAGTATAGTAGTCCTGCTTGTATGGTCGTCCTGAAGGAGCGTAAAATCGGCGAAAGCACATAATATATTATTCTTGCGCTTCCTGCCTCCTTTCGCATCTCCCAACCAAACAAAAGAGCTTTTTTAAGCTTTCTTTATATTAGCAGAACCAGGTTTGGGCCGGCTCCTCGTATAGTCAAAAATCCGAACGTATACCGCCACCACTGTAGGAATATAAAAAAATATAAATAATTAAAAAATGTTTGTTTTTTAATTTAAGAAAAAAATAATAGTTATAAAAGTATGAACTTACAAGTTGTTAGGGCTGACATAAGGCGGTGGATTCGGACGCATATAAAGATTGCTATGATCCTTACCAATCCTGAAAATAAAAAAAAAACAATCACATTAAAAACAATCTCGACTATCGAATATAAATATTTTGATTGATAAAATTTACCGTGGACTGCGACCAGTAGATTGAGATTCGCTTAGAGTCGGACTGCAGGATGGTTGACCAGCTGATAAAGAACGTAAGGTATTTCTACCACTGTTTGGCGTTGCGTATTGAATCATCTGAACTCCATTTGTACCGCCGTGATCGGCTAGTAGTGGTGAGCCTCTTTTATCGTTTGACGAGGCCCTAAAAATTGTATCGATGATACAACAATGTTAAAACGATTTTTTGGTTTTTCATTTAATTTAAATTAAATAAAAATATCTTTCTATCAATTGTTTAACCATCAATTTTTTTTATTCAAACCAATCAATCGTTATTTAAAATTTAAAAAGAAGCTTGAAACATAAAAGCTTGCATCCATAAAAATAAGAAAAGGAAAAGTACGTCTCTATACATTTGCAATCGGTCGTTCAAACACACATACACACATATTTTATCACAAAACAGCACTGCTGTATGGTCAGGTCTGTATAGGCAATAGAGCCGGCGATAATTTAATTTTACGTTACGACACTGTCTATATCGTATTAGTATAGTTATATCTAGTCGCGGCCGTCGATCGCGTTTGTGACGTCAGCCATAAGACTCATGTGCGTCACAACGCACATCAGACACGGTATATAACAGCGCGGTTGCATCGTCGGGACCGACTTCTTCGCGAGAGAGCCATTACTATATACTGTTGCAGCAAAAAAAAAAAAAATAAATAAGAAAAACTGGAAAGAAGAAGAAACCGCATGGCCTCGCCTTGTCGCTTTATATTATGCTGTGCAGTTTTTCTGTTTAAAGTTAAAAAAAAGATCGATGGATATATATGACTGTATTTTGTTGTATGTTAGGAAAAATCAGTTTTTTGTGAGATATTTTCTATTTTTTTAAGAAAAATATATATAGCTGTTGACGCGATTTATGTTGATTGGTTTTTCAGTTTTAGAAATAAGATGATAAGTAAGATTGAAAAACAAAAAAAAATGAATGTGCGTAAGTTTAAGTAGATTGTAGTCGTGACTAGTCAGACGAGCTTTTAAATATACTTATTAAAACTCTTGTCAATGAAAATTAAACTTTGTACTTGTGTTATTTTTTTATTTTTAAATTTTATTTTTACCAATATTCGAAATTACAAAAACTCCTTGATGATAAAAAAAAGTATACGCGTATTTTTTCTAGTTTTTATGCTGTGCATAAGTACCTATATAAATGGTGCGCGTGATGTAGCTCGTAAATTAGCGTCAAAAAGTGCATGGAATAACGACCAAGTGTAAAAAAAAGTTGCCGCGTAATTTTTTTTTTTTTTAACGAAGAGAAACTTTATGGTCAAAAATTCTCGTAAAATTAAAACAACCATCGATCTTTTTTTACTTTTATTACTTCTTTTTTTTTTTTGACGAGTATCGGTAAATATACAGTATTATATACCTATAGACATGTCAATATACGAAGATAAAGAGAGAGTGAGACCGTATTACGTCAATATGTGCGAGGAGAATTACGGCATGGTCGGTGAACCGTTATACTTGCGATCTTAATTATAGGCGCCGACTATACAACGACGACGATGATGATGATGATGATACCGGTCACTTACCCGTGGCCAACTGCATTTACGTTACGCGTCTCGTGCAAGCTATACCTTTCTCTCATTTCTTTTTTATAATCAAATCCAAATGAACTTTATTGTCTCCTTTTTTTTCTTACAAATAAATTCAATTACTTTGCAATTCTTCATACATAAATCTATTCATCAATTATAAAAGTCTAATCTCAATCTAATAAAAATATCAATTTTCCCACTTTCTTTACGCATCTAAAGTATATTTTTTCGATAGTCTCGTGACGATATGCACGTATAGTCCAGCGTATATATTACCTTGCATACTCTCGCGTTCTATCTTGCACCGCTATATATAAAACGTCAGACACGTCGTCGTCGTCGTCTTGAAAAACCCGGACACCTTTCAGATGCATACATACATACATACATACGCGTGACCGGAATCGACGCGCGAGAAGACGCGAATCCGCAAGTGCACGTGAGCTACCTATATTATACTGTGCAGTAAGTGTAGATACATACTTGAGTTATATTGACGGTATCGTAGGTATATGCAGTTGAGAATTTGCGAACGTGAGAGGGTAAAACGATACTTTTTTTTTTTTATTTTATGTGATCATGATTTTTCGTATGGGATATATGTGCTTTGGTTTATCGTTTATATATTATATGAATTGATGTGACGTATACTGGATTTTATTTTGTATTGAGACTAATTTCTTTATTTTTTTTATAGAGATTTTAAATTATTAAGGCTAAGTGAATTAATTTAAATTTCAAAGCAATTTAAACAAAAATAAAAAAAAAGATTATACTATCTGGCTAAGCTCTTCTGAGTCGAAAGCACAAAAAAAAGCTTTGTTTGAAAAATTGTCTAACTCCTTTGGAATTTCGAGGTCAAAGCTCTCACCACCATATAAAGCTTCTCTATATAGTTCAAACAAAGCTATGCCACTTTGATGCAAAGCGATGCCCTGGGGGGCTCAATCGCTTCTCAAACAATTCCGAACATGCCAAACGCGTTTATCAAAAACAAAAAGACACTAAAAAAAGAAAAAGAAAAATCATTTCTTTATCTATATCTAAAAATCTCACAAAAAGTGGATAATACAAGCCATCTTTGATTGTAAATAAATATATAATCAAAAATCGTCTATCACAAAACGATTCACGATTACGCAACTTTAAATATATACTTTTGTTTTACTCGTTCGCTTGCTTATACTCTCGCGCGCATAAATAACCCATATGTATAGGAGCAGGGCTACGTAAAAACTCCCGTTATATGGTTTAAAAAAAAAATGAAATTTTTTTCGTACTACGCTCAATGTCTTAGGCTCATTTTGTTCCTTAGG
>JAPYZE010000868.1:0-55786 GCA_030522805.1 Leptomastidea abnormis
ATTTACAATTGAATTTAAGCTTGTACAGTTTTAAAATGGCTTTTTTAATGAGGTGGTCAATATTTGGTAGGTGGTCAATAACCGGGCAGTTTACCCTAGCCAATTTTTTTTTATTTCTTTGCAAAATTAGTTTCATAATCACGAAAGTGTATTTCTCAAAATGACTCATCATCGTCTAGTAAAAATCACGGAGAAAACAAACAATTTCTTATAATAACAGATTAGTATTTGAATATAGTATAAAAACAAGAGATAAAGTATATATACCAAAGACAAAGTGTCATAACACAAACAGACAAGTTTCAAAAGTTCAAACTGTATGTACACATTTTAAAACCGTATTGAATATTTTCTACAAAAAATGAGTCACGCAACCGATCATAAATAATATATAAAAATTGTTTTTTTTTCCATCAGTCGTTTATTAGTCTTTTAAAATTATCGATACTTATAATTAAAGAACAATCGAGTGTCCGAGAATTATATAGCAAGTTGTATACGCAGCTCCGATAAGGATTTTGTAATTAAAACTGCCACTTGCTAATAATCTACTCTCTCTTTTGCCGTTTTTTTTCTCTCTCTCTCTTCTGTTGTCGCAGTAATTAAATACTAAATAAAACAAAAAAATATCAAACGCAATCAACGATTATAATCTCTTTACAATTTATCTCTTCAATTTCTTTTTCATTGCCACTATAAAGTAATAATCATAACAATTTAAAACCCTATCCAAGATCAAATAGCCGCGAATGATATTCGATCTAAGTCCTCTTGATCATCCTAAAAGATATATGTATCCTAATACCATTTGGTAGTAAATGTATCTCAATCCCAAAGGGAAAAGCTGAAAGAAAGAGAGAGAGAGAGAGAGAGAGAGAGAGAGAGAGAGAGCGAATAAGGTATTCCGAAAAGCAAACAAAAGCATTACACAGGAATGGCACACCTGCACTCTGTATCTGATCTTTGTCGTGCGCGCGCGAGCTTGCAAGCTCGTATCGTTCCATTCGATACTTTCCGTCACGGGGCAACGGTTATACGGTATCTGTTTTATTGACGATCGATGATCATCCTCTCTCTCTCTCTCTCTCACTTTTACGACACTGTATATATACCCTTTGAGATCCAAAATAGATACTCATTGGTTTATCGGTAAAAAAAAATGTAGGTATATCGAACTCTGAAAAATTTTTTTTTTATTTTTAGAGTATGTATTTAAATTTTTTTTTTTTTTAAATTTCCGGGTGCGATTGCACTTGTTATAATACGTCACCTTTACATGACGTGCGAGTGTGTTGTAACATTCTTAGATTGACTTTGTACCTTTTGACTTTTAGTGTTGAATTCTTACGTAAAGTGCTATTATTATTTTTTATTTTTATTTTATATTTTATGTTCGAGGAAAAAATTATTTTTATTATTCAACGCCTATTGACCACTCGGGTATGCAATTACAAAAATTAGAGAACATCGTATTTTTAAGTAATAGATATATATTTAGCTGATAACAAGGTTTTTTTTTAAATGCTCAGTAGATAACTCCAAATTAAAAAATATTCCAATTCCTAGAAAGTCCGACTTAACGGTACACCTACCAATACCTAGCATGTATAGGTATAGGAGGTCATTTCAGACAGTTCAGAATCGATCGTCGATCGCAAGTCAAGCGCGCAATAATAAAGGCGGAACTTGCACGGCACCCTGATACTCCGTATATGTATGGAAATAGAAAGAGAGAGAGCCAAGCAGAGCGCAAGTCACGGCCGCAAGTTCCGCGTAGTTATTATCGATCAACTTCTAGGAAGCGGGTAGAAGAGAACCGTATAACTATTATGCTGAAGGAAGAGAAGGCATCAGCAAAGGAGAAGGTGGAGGAGGAGGATGGTGAGTGGGTGGGTGGTAAAAACGACGGAGATGCCGTCTCACGTCGTCGTCCTGAAACCTATATATATATGTATGTATACACCTCTCAAGGTGTAGGGCTTGCGCCACGCTGCGCAGAACATAATCTCCTGCAGCAGCAGCAGCAGATCACATAAGCCAGGTCTATATATGCATACCTATATTTATAAGCACTGCAGTTTTTGGTGCATAATAATATAGCAGTAGTAGCAAGCGTATACGTATATACCTACAGCTACATAATATAGAATATATATATATATATTATAAGAAATAACGGAGAATGCAACATTGTTGGAAGAGCGTGTGTGTGCATCATTGCGTGCAATGCATAGCAGCAACACGACGACGGTTTGCTGCTGCGCCTGCTGCTGAGTCGCGCAGCAGAACACAGTGCGGCACAATGCGCAAGCGTCAATCCAAGCAGACCAGCAGACGGTGTTTTTGTGTGTACTACTGTGCGAGCAAGTGAGACGGAATAAGAATGATATGTTGTTGAGTCGTGAGGGGATCCAGAAAGAGGAAGAGGGGAGAGGGGAAAGGAAAGCACAGTAGTAGAGTAGTGTAGTAGTGGTGCTTTACACTGCTCCGCAAAAGTGATATGGATATATAGTAGTAGCACCTCGATCATCGTCGCATCTTCGTCGCGAGCGCGCTTTCTAGGCAGGCTACCGGGAACGATATAGGTATTGTTGCTAACAGCGTAGCCTGCAGACCAGTATACTTGCCGCATCGATTCTGTGCGTGTGCCTGTACCACGTCCACCACGAGCCAGTCCGCATCAAATTAACTTGCTCTCAAACCGCCGCTGATATATACACCTATACACAACATCGCCGGCCATATTAAAGCAGATTGCGTCGAAGGGTAAAACTACCGAGGAGGTGAAAAAATATAAACCCGGTCGGCTCTCTGGCACAAAGCTATATCGATATACACCGGAGTCTGCGCAACTCAGCGCAAGCGATATATCCTATATATACCCAGCTGCAAGCTAACCCCCGGGTGGTGAAAAGGAAACAGCTTGTGTGCGTGTTTGTGCGCGGCAGTGTGGGTATACTCTAAAAGCCAGGTAGACATTACCGACTAATAAATCGACGAGGATGACGTTGAGTCCGGTGATAAACGAGGACGCGACGCGGAAGCTGGCCCGTCTCCCTGTCAAATAACATTCGCTGCGCCCGTGCTCGTCCCGTATACATCACCGAGGAGAGCCGAGCGAGCAGTCGCCAGAAGATAGAGGAAGTAGAAACGGAAGAAACGACCCTCAGCCACTTCGTCATCGTCGGCGTCGTCGTCGTCGTCATTATTGTTGTTGTTATCCCGCTGGACACTAGTCACCCACTTCTCAATCTTACTTATTCTCACCGACGTCAAGCTTTTAATCAAGGATTCGGTGTAAAGGGTGAAAGGACGCTGCTCTTCTGGACAGCTGCTGCTGCTCTTTCTACTTTCGCCTACCAAATGTGAGTATCCGCCATTCTTCATTTTTGATCTGTTATATTTACGTCTACAAGTGTATAATATATAATGTTAGCTCGAGAAAGAAAAGAGAGATAGAGAAAGAGAGAGAGAGAGAGAGAGAGCCAGGCTCGAGAAAGTCGCGGATTTTTACAGACCGACCGTAAAACGAGATTGTGTTTATTTGCTGCTCCATGTTTTTGTCTCGGAATAAGCCGGAGCAAATGCATAAGCGCACCCCATGATCGACCAACTGGAGCAATGATTACGTCAGACGCGTTGATGTATTACTCAGCTTAGTTACAATTTTTTATCGCATGCATCCACGCTTACATATTACATATACGTATGCCCTCGGTACACAAGTCGTTACATCTCAAGGCCAAGAATTCGTAACTACTCCCCTCTGACTTGTTTGTTTGTTTGTTTGTTGTGTGTATACGTGCGTCCTCGCACGCTCTTTACCCCCTATTTGAACGACTTAACCTATTTTTATCAAACTCGATAACAAAGTGCTATATTACTTTTTATATATAACTCTTACACCGGCTCTCCTAGCATCTTGTTTTTCTCGGCTACCAGGCTACTTATATTTCTTTATATATGTCTATGATGACGGCCTCGTAATAATACTTGTTTACCTGCTAAACTTCGTCAACATTATAAATCGTTGAATAACAAAAGCTTTAAAGTTTAGGTTAGGGCTTTCCTCTAATATATAATTAAATCCATTTGATTTTTCGAGACCATATAGCTTTCACCATAAATGAAAAGAGAAAGGAGTCTGAGAAATCTGCGTATATAAATTGCAAATACGAGCAGCTGCTAGTTAGTATATATAGGCATATAATAAATCGAGTAACAGGGGCGTGAGGAGACGTATAGAAGGGGAACCATGCACCTTTATCTCTTACTCTCACCTTACCTGACCTCTCGACATTAGAACGTTGGTTTTTGTAAGCTTGATCTCGAAACATCTTGTAGTCTTGTAGAATGCTGCTAAACGAAACAACGTCTCTTTAGTCTTCTTTCCAACGTTACTTCATTTATAGTATAGTGGAGGCTCCGAAAACTCTTTGGAGAACACGGGGAGTGTTCCGATCTTTGTATACTCACATACACAACAGCGTAAGTTCCGCGAAATGCTCGCAAATAATTTTCTTCGCGTTATATACAGTTTCCGCTTTTCGAAGAATCCAATTTTCCATTGATATAGTGCTTTACTTAAATCGATTGACTGCCATTTAAAAGAGATGGACTGGATCACGCGTTCGTCGACCTCCGGAAGTATAAAGTAGTCGCGACAATATAATTGCGGGAGGCCGGGCGAAGGTCAGCTGCCAGCGCGAGCGAGCCATATCAATACAAGCCCGGGGGCGTCTGCTGCAATTTCCGCGAGACCGGTGTGATGCGACAATGGTATATAGCCACAGTCACGCACGACATATGTTTCCTTGCAATTATTCTTTTTTTTCTCTCTCTCTTTCTATTGCACGCAAATATATAGCTCTTTTGTTTGTCGGCAATCGATGATTCGCGCGCGAGCGTGTAAGTAACAGACACGCATTTCTCTAACTCCCCTCCTTCCCTCCCAATATATAATATAGGTATATATACATTTCAATCCAACATGCAGCGTGGCACCTTTTGATATGTTTTTTTTTTGCACGATGTCCCCACCTTCCCTCATCTTTTCCCCTCTTACCCTCTCACTCTTTCACTCTGCTACCCCACAAGCCGGTGTTATACGATCGATCGCGCTTGAATATCAGCGCGTGCAGTCAGCAGTGCTTTTTCTTTACTTCTTCTCTCGACTATATCCGCAGTTATCACGTAATTTTTCGCGGTATGCGCAAATTTTTTTCTACTCCGAAAAAATCTAGTAATGATATGAAATTCGTGACAAACTACTGCACGGCTCTTAATACACTTGCGTAGTATAGAGTGACTTATACTTGACTTTTGGTCGGCATTTTAATTTTGTGGGTTTGCTTTGCATGTAGATAACGGCCACGAGCGGGTAATCCAGCGGCTGTGTGTCCTTATTTACAACGACGCGAGCTGCAAAAATGAGAGCCTCCAAGAGGGATTGGATGTTCAGAGTGCAGGTGCGTACACTTTGTTTTTGTTTTATAATGTTAACAACGTGGATATTAAATTTTGTAAGACAATTAAATGCTTCCTCATTACATATTTCTTTTTATATTTTTAATTTTTTTAAATCATAAAATTATAAAACTGGGAAAGTAAAATGATTTGTTATTATTGTATATAATTTATTAAATTTTACATATTGTTTTATCAACTTTGTATTGTAAATTTTTTAAAACAGTTAAACAACTAATTGTCTTTTTTAATTATTCATAAAAATAATTAAACACAAAGCACAACTTATTCATATCATGAATCATTAATAGGTCTCTAGTCCAGAGAAGAATGCTGTTCTTTTTGTAGTGGGTAATTTGCCTGAACTGGGTGCCTGGAACCACAACCAGGCAATCCAGTTAACATACGAGAATGATGGCAATGATTCCCCAACCATTTTTGATAACAGCAGTTCAACAGAGTTGTTAGATTTATATGGTTGCACTAACAATGGCTTAGATGCTGGAGATAATGCTTCTGAACCATCTGATGAGTAAGTTCAATTATCCTGAATAATCATTTTAACGTCATTCATTTTAGATAAGGTTTAAATATTAAAATATTTATTTTTTCTTATCTCAGTGAGGGTAAAACATTTTCGCAAAAGGTTTCTTTACCCTCTGATGCAGATATACAGTACAGATACTTTGTAGCTGTAGTTTGTCAATCAAATGGTACAAAAAATTCAGCCAAGACTCTTTTAATAAGGCAATGGGAAACTCATATGACACCAAGGATTATAAAGAAAAATAGTAATAATTATTTTATAGTTTATTATATTTTATAATTTTATTTTATTATAGAATCGTTAATATTAAAAATGTACTTTAATTTTTAGCACCAAGTAACTTTACTGAAGATTCATTGCCTGATCCAGATAAATTTGGTTATTACAATAATTATTTCAAAATTGAAAGGGGCTGGCTGACAGATGAAACAGTGATTCATTTCAAAATTTTTAACAATCCCATTAAGTTATGGAAAAATAGGTTGCAAAATAAACCAGTTCATATAAAAGTGGGTTTTACTGTGATAAAATAAACATTACTTTCTAATTTGCTCAATTAGTTAACATAAAACAATGTAAATTTTAGATGACTCCTGTAAATTTAGTAAGACACAGTTCATTAGAATTACAACAATTTGGAGGAGATGGGGTAGAGGATAGCCTTTCAATGGACACACAAGATATAGTAGATCAACCAGCATTCAGTATTACAGAAATAGCTGTAAGTTTTTCTCCTTCAAAATAAATATTCTTATATATTTATTTCTTTTAACAAATTTTATTATTTTTACAGGTCATGAATGACGAAGAGGCTTGTTTTAAATATCAAAATCAATTTGGTCGAGCTTATAACGAGGATGATTTTCTTATTTTTAGTGTAGCTGTTCGATATCCAGAAACAGTGGTAAGTAATATTTTTACAACATATGTATATAGAGTATAGAATTTAGAGTGAATTGACAAGAGATTTTCCTTAGAATGCTGTTTGTTACTAAAATTTAAAAAAATGTCAAACATAATTTATTTTTTCTATTTTTGAATTGAATATTAACAAACAACAATCAAAGATGATGCTAGATTAATGAGATAATATGAACTTGAAATGTACGCATTGACCATATCATGTGAGTTTTCAGTAGACCACGAGTAGGCTGGCCACGTCTTCTTTAAAAAATAAAATTAATAAACATTTTTTTCTCTTAAACTTAGTAAAAATATTAAACTTGTCTTTAGCAGCTTGTTGATCCTGTGTGAAGACCAGAAACCAAATCTGCTACAATGTATTGGACAATGGGATTGAAAGCTGTGAGAGCCTTTGACTCGTACAAAAAGCAAGAACATGATCTCTGATGTACCCGATGCTAAACATTGCTTTGTGTCACATCACATATGGAGATATGACGGATTTGATTGTCGTTTATCCCAATCGTTCCTATCCCTTAGCGCCTAGGCTCTCGTAAACTGTCTTTTAAAGTAGCAAGGAAAGAAAGAGTACACAGAGAAATTTTTGAATGATACTTTTGTTGGTAACAAAAGAATAGAAAGAAAGAGAGATTACATTCTAATTATGTTAGATTAATTTTTATTTTAAACGAATTTTATCGATTACGTTTACAAGGGTCCTAGACCTCCAGTTTATCCTTAAGTGTGTAAGGCACTGTGAATAACGTGAAAACGATGCATTTTTTAATTATACATTTTAAGTTAGTAAATTGACTTATGTGGCAGTGCGTAACACTAATTTTAATTTCATTAAAAATTTCAATTTATTCAATATAAACACTCAAAACTTTATAAAAAATAAAAATACCGTTTTTATTGGAACCGTTTGAGTTATTTTAATTTGTTTCCACATTCTTAAATAATTGATTTATTTGCATTGCCATGTTTGACAATCAGTTTAGTCATTTAAAATAAATTATTCAAAGATGCAAATTTCACGTGGTCCACGCGGTCTATCATGCTTAACAAATTTTAAAAAACGAATATTGCAATATCAACGCTGTCACATCTCATATATACATCTGTGTGCGTCGAAAATGGTGAGATTCCCATCAGACCTTCTATATCCTATTTAGTGTATTGCTATTATTTTCTAGCTCTAATCGACTCTACTGAATCGCACGAGCAGGCCATCGCTGCGTGGTCAATGCCAGAATTAAAAAATAAGCTGTAATAAGTTATCAAATTCAAACACGTTGGAATTAATTATTTTTTCTCAAATAAAACCAATGTTTTTAACAAATAATAATTGGCAGGTGTTGTTGCGGGAGTCGTTACACAGACCTACCCGTGGCAGTGAAACAGCGTTTGGCATTGAATTCTAGTTCACTGCTAGATTAATCAAAAGACAAACTGTGACAATTTGCTCTATCCCTCGCATGCACCTATCATTCATCTCTCATAAATTTTGCATCAAGCTGATTTTTTTTCTCATTGCGTTTTACCGATGAATCCTTGGGGAGAGCGTCACAGTTTGCCTTCTGATATAGAAAAGCTGCGACGGTCGAAGATTCACAATCGCTGCCAAGGCGATAGTTGGCAGAGTCGAGCGTCTGCGCTGTTATTGTTGATCGCAAGTGCCAGAGTCTAAGATTAGATCTTAAAAGAATTCTCTTTCTTTTTTACTCTTTCTTTCGCTTTTTAAAAAGACAGTAGAGGTACATTGCAATTTAAGTAAATACAAGAGCATCTGTTTCCAGTCTCTCCCTGTTTTTTGTCTTTGTTCTTCGTTCTTTTTTAGTATATCAATGTCTTTATTGTTAAGCCTTTTTAACAGCCAACTTTCAAGCTGAGATAAAAAGAAGACTCTGTCAACGTTCTAATCTTCGATTGGTCAATGTTTTTATTAATTTTAATTCTTAGCTACCAAGATAAAATTTTGTAATGCACAGTAAATTACGCAATGCCTTTGTTTAATATTTTTCTTTCTCAGGTTCAATATTTATTAAATAATTTGGAACCATTAATGAATGTATTTAAAAAATATTTCAATAATAGCATAAACTAAGTTTATCCAACGTTTTTTAAATAGATTGAAAATATTTACATTGAAATGAAAATGCATTTAAATTTTCTATTGTCATCATTTTAATTTTTGTTTGTATTTATATATTTTTTTATTTCAGCAAAAAGAAATATTATTTATTAAAATTTCATGTTTTATTGATTTTAACAATTTTATAAAATTATTTTAATATGCAATGATGAATTTCATAATATTATAAAATGAGTAATATAGTTCATCAAAACTCAATTTGGTAGTTAAGAATTAAAAAAAACCAAGTTCATTAGTAGAAGCCTATTGGAAAAGCACAGTACTTGATGTTATTACTTTTGAATTATCCTAGCTCTGAATTTTCATAAAATTTTTATTTTCAGGCTTATCTAGTAGACTATTACGTCTACACTACAAGATCATTTCCTGGAGAGCCACCTACTCATATTGGATTTAGTTATATTTTACCAAGTACTGTGCAGGCTAGTGTTGGGCTTTTGACTGTGCCCATTACTAGTACAAAGCATAGACCCATAGGTAAAAACAAATCAATGAATTTTTTTTTTAAATTGAAATTTGTTATTTTAGTAATAATAATTTTTAATGAAATATTTATATTCCAGGCCAATTAACGGTAGAATATGTAGCTATAAAGCCTATTCCTGACTTCCCGTGGGATATGAGTATTTCTTATGCAAAGCATTGGGAAGCGAGGTGGTCCGGATTAGATGTTGGTCATCGTGGACTTGGAACTTCATTTAAACATGAAATGAAAAAGTATGCTTTTTTTCGATAAAGTTTAATTTTAAATAAAATTTTTTCGTAACATGTTTAATAACTGAAAAATGTTTTACTCCAGCTGCGCTAATGTTAGGGAGAATACAATTGCTTCACTAAAGACTGCTTCCTATCATGGTGCTGATATGGTTGAGTTTGATGTACAGCTTTCCAAGGACTTAATTCCCGTTATCTACCATGATTTTTATGTATCAATTTCAATGAAACGCAAAAAGCAAATAGAGGCTATGGATATGTTGGAAATACCTGTGAAAGATCTTACTTTGCAGCAGTTACATTTACTTAAGGTATTTTTGCGTTTATTTTACGCGGTCAATAATTTATCGAAAACAAATACCTTCTATAATATTCAGTATTTATAATTAATTAAAATTTGTTTAACACAGAATAAGTGCGATTAATAAAAATATTCCCATTAGTAAGAAAGAAAAAAAAACAATTTAACATTTATCAAATAGTGCACGTTTACAAGACATGAAATGATAATTCATCGCAAACTATAATAACATGATACTTATATTAACTTTCAAGTGCTATTACATAAATTTTACTTTTCCAATTTCATATTCAAATTATTCATTTAGTAGTCATATATTACCCGCACTTATTCTTATACTGCATTCCTAAATAAATTATTCAAAGACAAAGTTTTCAACATTTACACTGGCAGACTTAATAAATTTTAGAAATAAAGAGTAATTTTTTTTTTTTAATACAACAGTTATCTTGAATATTTACGCGCATTTCAAACTACCCTCCAAGATATGCTACTACTCCAAGATATTTAGTTTTCTATAGTGACCTGTTTTTATAGATTAGTGATTTTCGGTCCCTGTATAACCGTATTCCTCCTCCACTACTTTCTCTATTTTGTCGCTGGTAAGAATAAACCGATGACTACCGTGAAAGTAGTGTAAAAAACACTAATTAAATGTCACCTCGTGGCTATTTACTTTTTAAAGTTCAAGCATAAAAAAATGCTTGTGTGATCCAAAAACGTCGATGAATTATTTAGTCGGACCCGAGCTTATTATTAATATTTAACAGGATTTTTATTACCCGGGGGACTCCTTGGGTCAGGTGCTGTATTACCTTGATAAAGCCGAGCAGGTGTTTAACCAACCGGTGAGCTTTCATAACGCTTGCGCGAACCTCATGCAAAATTCATTGCATGCATTAAAATTTTACAATGTAATATCTCGTATATGTATTGTAACGACATTATATCTGAAGCACGAATTAACATTTCACTTCATGGCTCAGATTCGTAGTGGTCACTTCATTTTTTTCTTATACATTACTTCAATGCTTCTCGAATATCTTTCACTTTATATTATTGATTGAACTTGCAAAGATAAACGATTTTAAATACTCATATGAGTGATTGATTATTATTGTTTTTAACATGTTTTTCTAATTGAAATTTCACGGAAGTAAATTTACTAAAACGATTAATATTGCAAGAGCTTTTGAATAAAAGAAAATAATTCATACATATTTTTATTCAAAATAAAAGCAAGCTTCAATCATAAAAAATATTTTAATATATTTATATCTGCAATCTTTAGTGACCACTTTTTCAGCAACTTTTTCACTTTGAAAAAAAAAAATTTTTCATTATATAAACCACTTATCTTTTATCCACTTCTACAGCTTTTAAAAAATATTTGCTCGCAACTTTCATCGAAGAAATTAAAAAAAAATTCCACATATCATTATTTCATAAATAATAACTATACATGCCATGTCAAAGCGTAGCTACTTCAAAGCTCTATGACCTTTGCTCTTATTTTGTATACGAACGCTTTGCCCGAAAGTCTGATAAAACAGCAACAGTATCTTTTTCGATTTCTTTCACATCCCATACAATCGTTATCTTGCAGCATGGATCCAAAAATAAAAAAGTATAATATACATTACAAAAGTATTAGAGGACTTTATTACAGTCTCGAGTGTTTTTAAACTTTCTGCGTGCTTTTTGAGGATCGAAAAAACAAATGAATAAAAACTGTGATTGCAAACGAAATAAATAAATCGAAAGTCTAAAGCCTCAATTGATCTGCTGGCCTTTTCACATTTCGTTTTTTATTCTTTAATATTTTTTTTTCTAGTAAAAATTTGCATTTTATTAAGATTAATATTCTATTCTTAGGTGTATCATTTAGAAGAGGCTAGAGAAAAGACCGCGAAATTTTTCGACGAAGATTTAGAGGACCATCAGCCTTTTCCAACTCTTCAAACAGTACTTGAAGAACTGGAGCAACATGTTGGCTGTAACATCGAGATAAAGTGGAATATGCAGCTGAAGGTAGAGTAGTACCGAAGCACAGTTCTCTGTTATTAAAATATTTCCCATCTACGAATTTATAAAAATAAACTGTTCATTTCAGGACGGCACGTTTGAACTTAATCACCCATTTGACCTCAACCTGTACTTGGACATCATACTTAAGGTCGTGTTGGAGCACGGTGGCGATCGAAAAATCGTTTTCTCATCATTTAATCCAGATATTTGTGCGATGATTCGGATGAAGCAGAACAAGTACCCAGTAGTTTTCCTTACCCAAGGTGTTACTGTCAAGTATCCGACATACCACGACCCGAGGTGTCAGACAATACCGATGGCTATGAGGCACGCACTGGCTGCTGACATCCTCGGCATCAACGTCCACACTGAGGACATACTGCGAGATCCGAGCCAGGTGAAACTCGTCAAAGACCGAGGTCTAATCATATTTTGCTGGGGCGACGACAACAATGACAAAGACACCATCCAGCATCTCAAGAAACTTGGCCTACATGCCGTCATCTATGATAAGTGAGTAGCAAGCTTGAGCTTATCGAGTGAATATTACCGGAAACTTTGTTCAAAAAGTGATAAGAACGATTTGTTTGTTTTTTTTTAGAATCGACGAGTACAATGCCAAGGAGGTGAAAGAAAGTATATTCCTGGTAGATGCACGCGAGAATCAGAAGGCACTGATAGCTTTGGCCCAATGCAATCAGAATTCAGGGCAATCGGTAGCCGCAGCTGGTTCGCTGACGGTGCCACCGCCGCCGACATTCGCAAACAATGATACCGGAGCCGGCGGCGGTGGCGCCAGTGAAAGCGAGGATAGTGGCAGCGGCGCAAGCAGCCTCAATATAACAAGTAGCAACTGTGATATTACCCAACAAGACAAGGATATCCGCGATCTTACCAAGGACTTCAGCGTGTGCGCGGCCACCTTTGGCCATCCGCCAAAAGCGAAGACTCTGCCGGACGTGGTCTGTAGCAATCCGCCAGAATTACGGACGGATGATGAGTCGGCGAAAGACTGCTTCTGATGTTTTTCGATTTGATGAGATTTTTAATCATGCTTTTAGAAGAGAAGATGGAGGAGTAACAGACGCGAGACGGCGTTGATACTTTCTTTTATTTTGTTTTGTCTTTTTTTCTTGGATAAAAAAAAATCTTATTTGTAAAAATCTTTTTAAAAGTTTTATGCAGATTCGCACGCGCTTATTGATTACGCGCGTTTTTCATGTAGACAAGAGTGAGTTATTAAAAAGCAGTAGAAAAATGTTTTATTCATTTTAATGAAAAGAGAAAAAAATTATGGGATGATGGTAAATTTTTTACACAATAAATAGAAAACAAATGTTACAAAAGCCGAGAAAAAGAGGTCGTGCAAAAACAGGAATTTGTACTTTTAAAACAAATATATTTTTTATAGCTCACTCCTGTGTCAATATACGATCGATCTATGGCTAAATAATTAACTAGAGAATTAAGTAACAATTTTAAGCATCCATTGTGCAAGATCTGCTAATCTTCTTAAGCAATTTTTGTAAAATGCAAGACAAAAAAAACTAAATCAAGAATTTTTTTGTAATATAAACAGCACATTATTAAGAAATAATTTATAAAAATGTTTTTAGAATAATTAACACCAAGAAAAAATTTTCTTATCTGAATTTTATGTTACTTTATTTTCCTTGGTCTAAAGATTTATTGAATATTTATAACAACAAAAGTTGTTTTGAAACATAATGAAATATAAAAATCAATGTCGACTAGCTTTAAGCAATTGAACTTGGACGCAAGATTTTTTTATAATAAAAAGTATTTATAATTGCACCATCAGAATAAAACTTCAACTCATAATTCATCAGATTTTATTTGAAATAAAATAATTGGATATGGTTGAAAATTGAAAAGGTTTATCATAAAAAAGTGCTTTTTAAAATTTTCTAATATAATTATTTAATCAATTTAATTGATTTTTTTAATAATTTTAATTTATTTCAACTTAAGCTCTAATTCAAATAATTAGAATTTGAAATTTAAAGTTGTAAAGATTTTTTTTTAAAGTAATGTAACATAAAACATTTTTTAATTATGATAAATAATACTATTCAGAATATTTGAAATAATTTTAATTTTTAAATAATAATTGCTTTATTTAATAAAAATAATAGCAAATTAGGGATGAACTAACAATGACTTACATGTTAGAGAATTGATTGGTATTTTTCGTTTTAAGGAAAGTTTTTCAATGGTATTAAATTTTAAGGTTGAATATGCTAAAAATTTTAATGTTATTACCTTGAATTTTTAAGCAATGTTATAAAAATAAGTTCTTTTTAAAAAATTTAGTTAAAAATATTTCTATTCCAAAATTAGAGATAAAAAAAAATTACTTGTACTGCTGGTGGTGCATCAACAGTTTGTTTTGCAGGATTAAACAATTGTATCAATTGTAGTTATCCTGAATGTGTGATAATCATCTAGCATGTGTATTTAAGACAGCAACATAAATCATTACTTTCTTTATGAGAAAAATCATCAAAGTGTATATCATTACATCTTTCAATTATACGGTTTTATATTATCATTCACTCTAGTATTAAAAAATAGACCAGTGGTCAGGGTTATTTAGTTGTTCTTAATTCTGTAATATTTATGAAACTTGTAACAAATTAATGTCTCATTATAAAAACAAATATTAGGTATTAGTTTTGATAAATTTAATGTGCTTGATTTAATTTATGCTAATGCAAAATGTTAGTGCAAGTTCACTAAAACAAATAAGAAACTTCTTCAGATTTATATAAATTTTATTTTTTTCCTGTCTTAAACTTTCTTATTCACAAATCCTTACTACCTTTAATTTGAAACACACAACTTTCAGGTATTAAAATGTAAAAAATGAGAATCACAACAAATTATTTTAAATATGGATTTATTGAACTAAATTACTGGTCTTTAACTTCACGTAAACGTCGCACAGCTGACCTTACTGAGGCTGCAGTAGTTGTGGCAAATACCCAAGCTCCACCAGCAACCGTCCTTTTGCATCGCTTGCAAGACCAGATACCAACAACACTACGCTTCATGGCTTCCTGTGAACCATAAATAAAAACATTTTTACTGTTGGAATAATAAATTCTTAATATACTCAGTATTTTATCAAATTATAAAGCTTGATTATTTACCTTCCCACAGAACGTGCATGTGTATTTGCTGTGTTGGGTAATTTCCATCTTTTTAACCATTTTTCTGAGAGAGGCACCATAACGGGTACCATATTTACCGGTGATTCCGACCTTCTTCGTACGTTTTGCCTGAAAAAATAATTAATCACTATTAGAAATAAAAAATAAGCTATTCACTTTATTAAATAATTTATGAAACATGTCTTGTCAGTTATTGCAACTTTTAATGAAAACGAATTTAATCAAAATAGTCAAATTTTTTAACAGTTTATCTAATATTATTTTACAACTTGTATTTAAACCCTTTAGCACTTATAGTAACAATAACAATATTAAATTAGCTAAATATTTAATCAAACGTTATTTTTGTAATAAGTAAAGGAGCAGCATCCTTTGACAATAACATAACCCCACTTTTTGCTCCGTACTTTAACACAGTATTTGAACTTTTTTTTAATACACTTTAACAAAAATACACTGCTTATCGGACACCAAAAGGATTAATTTACACAATCCCAAAGTTTCTAGCGGTATTTTGCAAAGATGCAACGAAAAATAAAGGATTATTTCATTACCATTTTTAGGTCGGCGGTGCACACTCGTTAATACAAGCGAAAAAAGACCCTTTCGTCCACGCCGCCTCAAGGCAATCCACATCAAAAATTCTCGACTTCAAGTTTCCCGCCTTTAAATAAAATATTTAATTTTAAAAAATATTGTCATTTTAATTTAAAATGAATCTAAATTAGCATTAATTATTGTTATTATGATTATTAAAATTATCTTTAAAAAATTAACAAAAAGATTCTTGTTTAATAATCAAATTTTAAATGATATTAAACAAATATTTTTATGCATAAAAAATTATATTATACAATAATAAATTAACCTAGAAAATTGTTGTAATAGATTAAAAAAAATTCTATTAACTTCGATGATAAACAGTAAAATAATTATTTAAATTTGATAAAAATGATAATTTTTAATTTATTTGTAATCATCAAATTATAGTAGATTCTGTAAACAATAAATTTCGAACGTTGCGAGATTGTCAAAATTTAATTTTATAAAACAAAACGTAAACAACGAATTTTGATAATTAAAAAAAAAAAATACAATAATTAAAAAAATGAAGCGCACAAAGTGGTGGCGCATAGTCGCATAAAAAAGCCGCACAAAGGAGCACATCTCACAAAGTCCAAACGTTTTAGCTCAAAAGAAAGAAAGAGAAGGAAATATAGAGGGGTATGTAGCCGCCGCTAAATACAGTGCGTTATATAGACTTTTTGGCGCGAGCATCATCAGCTCGTCACGTCAACGATCGCAAGTGTCCGGAAAGCCCGGCTTTATAATAAACCCGAGTCAATAACCAGCCTAAAAGTGGATAAACCGTCGAGAGACCGATCGTCGACTATGGGCGACAAGGACGGCGGTGAGTAAATAAACAATAACAACAACAAACCCCGGACACCCCCGACCCGCTACTCACCAAAACCATTGGTTAAGGTTAAGCACGGCGTCCCCTTCTCCTCTCTTCCCCGCCTGTACGGTAGCCTCGTTTTTCCCGCTATTTCGCCTGGAAATACGGCCCGGCTGGCCATGGTAATTTGCGGACTCGAGTTTTGCGACTATTTAGTGCCTCTTACTTTGCTCTTTGTTTGTTTCTGTTTATTACTTCTTGTGTAAGTTTCATACGAACTGAGGTGTGTATACCCGCTAGTTTGCCGGATCACCGGCTAGGTCTTTTCCATTGGTTGTAGAGTCTCGTCTCGTTTCGGGTCGAATTGTGCACAAATTAAATATTTCTTAAGACTAAGTATCAAATCTTTTGATTTATCTGTTCTTTCGCAATGGCAAATTCCAAATCACCTTTTAAAAATTACAATGGACACTCTCATAAAACTAATGGAGGTAAATTGTTTTTCTTTTTTTGTTTTATTACAGTTGCTAATTTTTAAAGATTTTATTTTCAAAGTGTATTCTTGATTGCTTGATATTTTGATAAATTTTACAAGCTTAAGAATTGAGTTAAAATATTTTGTTATTCTTTGACTAATTAATTTGAATTTTCAACAGAAACTTTTGATGATGCCGTGGAGGAGAGAGTTATTAATGAGGAGTATAAAATATGGAAGAAGAATACACCTTTTCTGTACGACCTTGTTATGACTCATGCTTTGGAATGGCCATCTTTGACAGCGCAATGGTTACCTGATGTTACTAGACCAGAAGGAAAAGATTATTCCGTCCATCGACTCATTCTTGGAACACATACTTCGGATGAACAAAACCATTTACTCATTGCCAGTGTTCAGCTGCCAAACGAAGATGCTCAATTTGATGCTGCACACTATGATAGTGAAAAGGGTGAATTTGGTGGCTTTGGATCAGTCAGTGGAAAAATTGAAATTGAAATTAAAATTAATCATGAAGGAGAAGTTAATAGGGCAAGATACATGCCTCAAAATCCTTGTGTGATTGCTACCAAAACTCCATCCAGTGATGTTTTAGTTTTTGATTACACTAAACATCCTAGCAAACCAGACCCAAACGGAGAATGCCATCCAGATTTAAGGTAATAAGAAATTATAATTATTTAAAATATTTTATCGATATTTAAATTCTAAACGGAATTAAAAATACTATTCTTTTTTCAAGGCTTCGTGGACATCAAAAAGAAGGATATGGTCTTTCTTGGAATCCAAATCTCAATGGGTATTTGTTGAGTGCTTCTGATGATCACACAATTTGTCTTTGGGATATAAACGCCACACCTAAAGAAAACAGAGTTATTGATGCTAAGACAATCTTTACTGGACATACAGCTGTTGTTGAGGATGTAGCTTGGCATTTACTCCATGAATCATTATTTGGCTCTGTAGCAGATGATCAAAAATTAATGATTTGGGATACTAGGTAATTATTTATAGAATCAGTTATAGAAAAAGCTAAAATATTTTTAAAATTTTTTTAATTTTTAACTTATAATTTTTAGGTGTAACAATACGAGTAAACCAAGTCATACTGTGGATGCTCATGCAGCAGAAGTCAATTGTCTCAGTTTTAATCCATATTCAGAATTCATTTTGGCAACAGGAAGTGCTGACAAAACTGTTGCCTTATGGGACTTGAGAAACTTGAAGTTAAAATTACATTCATTTGAATCTCATAAAGATGAAATTTTCCAAGTTCAATGGTCACCTCATAATGAGACAATTTTGGCTAGCAGTGGCACAGATAGGAGATTACATGTTTGGGATCTCAGTAAAATTGGAGAGGAACAGTCAGCTGAAGATGCTGAAGATGGACCTCCTGAACTTCTGGTTAGTTTAATTTATTATAATTACTTTTCTCTCATAAAAAAAGTAATTTTATTTAATTTCTCAATTTTTATTTTTATCTATTAGTTTATCCATGGTGGACACACTGCTAAAATAAGCGACTTCTCTTGGAATCCTAATGAGCCATGGGTCATTTGCTCAGTCTCCGAGGATAACATTATGCAAGTCTGGCAGATGGCAGAAAATATTTATAATGACGAAGAACCTGATACACCCGCTAGTGAACTTGAGACCGGAGGTTCATAAATTAACTAACTTCTCGTAATAATCATCTTTTTAATTATTATATTATAAGTTATTGTATTGTTTTGTTTTTGACATTTAAGACATCAGCATAAAACAATGAAGATCAAGCATGGAAATACAACAATTTGATCATTAAATGAATCACATCCACTGCAATAATCATAAATGTTAAGCCTCATCATAAAAACATCATTGTAATAAGAAACAATATACATTGTCAACTGTCGATATTTTTTTAAGATTTATCAGTAAAAAAATAATGAAAAATAATTTAAAATAGTATTTTTTTATTAAGTAATAATTTAATCTAAAATCTTTTTTATAAGACCCAAACAATTCAATAAAATAGTAAGGAATTCATTTAAATATTAATATTTTTATTTTATCGAAAACACGTTTTTTTATGTATAATATTATTAATGTGGAGATTGAAAGTAGTGAAATTCCGTTTAAACAGCTGTGATAGAAAGTTCTTTGTAGATTTGCGCAAGCAACGTGCCGTGTTCACTGCGGTCACTCTCAGGAGTTTCAGGGCTGCTTAGTGATATCATGTCTTCAGAATCGAAATCTGATAATCTGAAAATTAAAGAAATAACTTATAGATAATTAAATTTAACAATTTTTGGGAAAAACTATTAAGCTTTTTTTTCAATTATTACATTATTTATTACCAGTGTCTCGTAGCTGAATGTGATCTATATCGTCTATGCATGCAAAATGAATAATAGTAACAAAATGTATTCATGCAACTATTGTATATCATGCAGTATGAAAAATATGTTTCTAAAACATTACCGTTTAATCGGCGTTTTTTGACACCGAATTCCATCGAGTAATCTCGAAATGGGAATGTTCGTATCAGGACGGAAAATCTAAAAATAATAAGATTTTACATGAATTTAATTTTCCATTTATTGTTAATGAAATAATCGATTTATTAATTGGATAAATACGTACATTAACCGAAGCATTTCGCAATTCCCGAAGGTCAATGTTGCGAAATAGATCGTGAAATATTAGTTCCTCTATACTAGGATAATTGGCCCCGGTCGTTCTCCTATCAAATATAAATTCTAAGCAATCTAACACCTGCAAGAAAATAAAATATATTGAAATTATTTTAAATGAACTTATTTACATTGACATTGAAAATTTAGTTTATTGAATCATAACACACTGCACCTGTGGATATTTTTGAATATCGGCAAGATTAGAGGCAGTTGGTTCGAAAGTGCAAAGCTCATAGCCAGCAGTCATTTCAAATAACATGTGACCTGAAAATTATAATGCCGTTATTGCACCTGAATTATTCTAAGAAAAAATAAAAAAAGTTAAAAAAGTCATAAACACATACCAAAGCAAATAGTATCGATAGCTTCAGGTGCAAGCTGTTGATGATGCTTTGGTCCATTTGGCTGAAGCCTAGTTGCAATGATTGGATGAATGCGACTTGTGAAACCAAGGAGGCTGTTCTCGAGAGCAGCAAGTCTGGCTACGCCATTCTGTACGATGACGTTACCGGAGTGAAGATGAGCGACTGTCGGAAAATCGCGTTCCTTCAGAAAAACTAAAGCTTCCAGGACCTGACGGCCCATCCGCTGTATTTGAGGTACCGGTAAACCCCGGCCTCGGCTTCCGTATTTTAACGTCCAATCTTCGTTCCAGCAGTTACGCTCGATCTGTGGATAATTTGTTTATTTATTTATTTATTTTTACGATTTGTGTGTGATTTAATTTATTATTTTAATAAAAACACTTTTTTTTAATACATTAAAAATTAAGTGTGATTCAATGTAATGATAATTTTAAGAGTATTACTTTTTTTTTTAATTTTAAATTTCTTAAATAATTAAAATAAAACGATAAATTTAATGCATTGCAAATAAATTTTATGCTTTCTTGACGATTATAAAAAATAAATAATAAATTATTCTCGCAACAATTCATTTTACAATAAATAAACGATCGACAGACCTTGACTTTAGAAACATAATCGTTTGCGCTATTTAAAATCACACCTTTTACCTTGTATTATCAAGTTTAAATAAAGTATAACAATAAAAATAAAAAAAAAATAAAAATTTCAAGGTAACAATAGTAATTGTATGTAGGGTCACTGAAGCGTTTATCGCGGTGTAATGTGAAAGGGTTGAAACGGAGAACAAAAGTATGAGACGAATATCTAAAGATAAAGAGGTAGGAGAAAAAGTTGGAAAAGCTCCATCCTTTGTGGAAGCACCGCAGCCGCGCGATAGTCGGCCTGTCGCTCTCGCTACCTACACTGCTTGCTTACGTCACACGAGTCACGCTCGTTGTCGTCGTGTGTGCAAGTGCAGCGGCAATTCCACTCCGCGCTCCGTTTTTCCAAGACTGCAGTCGTTCGAAAATGTGCCTGTCGAGCTGAGCTCGCAACACCGATTGTTTTTTGCGTGATGTTTATATTAATTTTGCGATCGTCGTCGCGTGTTTGATTGGTGCCTCCTTGGAAACGTGAATCTCGACACTATTCACCGGAGTGTGTCTGATCTCGATATACGTAGTTTTTATCAGTTAACCTTCACTCCATTTGCCTAGGCTTTGAGGTTAAAATCGTCTGTTAAGGTAAGTTTCAATAACACTGAACGATAATTTTTCATTTGAGGGATGAATTGTTGATTAAATATTTATTTTTTAGTATTTAGCACACGACGAGTGTATCGAAAGAAGAATTTTCGGAAAACGAACGACTGTCAATGCTAACTGTTTGACGCTGCGTCGAGGGAAAGTAGCAACATGGGCAAGAAGAATAAGGAGAAAAATCTTGGCCGCGCATTGATTAAAGATCGTTTTGGAGCTACTAAGCGTCGGCGAAATGACAATGACTCATTTTTGCACACCGTTGATATGCAGGATGGCTATGACTGGGGCCAACTCAATCTTCAATCAGTCACTGAGGAAAGTTCTTTTCAAGAGTTTCTGACTACTGCAGAACTGGCTGGAACAGAGTTTCAAGCTGAGAAGTTGAATGTTAAATTTGTTAATCCCAAAAGTGGAATTGGCTTGTTGACTAAAAAGGAGCACGAAGAAGTAATCAAGTCCCATGAGAAGAATAAGGATCTCATCAAAATTCCAAGACAACCATCGTGGGATGAAAATACAACGGCTCATGAGTTACAAACAAGAGAGAAAGAAGTCTTTTTAGAATGGAGAAGAAAATTAGCATTGCTGCAAGAGGAAGAAGGTTTGTTGTTAACGCCTTATGAAAAAAATTTGGAATTATGGAGACAGTTGTGGAGAGTAATAAGACGTAGTGATGTAGTTGTACAAATTGTTGATGCTCGTAATCCTCTACTATTTAGATGTGAAGATTTAGAAGAGTATGTTAAAGAAATAGATCCTAACAAAATGAACGTAATTTTAATTAACAAGGCTGATTTTTTGACTGAGGAACAAAGAAAAATGTGGGCAGAATATTTTTCAAAAAATTATATTGTTGTAGCATTTTTTTCAGCAGCATTAGCTGCTCAAAAACAAAATATTGAAGAACCTTTATCTGAAGAAGATCTTCAATCAGAGGAAGAGGAAGAAGAAAATTCCATTGAAGAAAGTGATATTGAATCAATTTATACTTCAGATTTCGTTGAAGAGTCTGAATATTTTGTAGAAGAATCAGAATATGAAAGTGCAAATGATACTGTAAATCATGTAGCAGTAAAAGGATTAGAAAATCTTGAAATTGCTGAGCCTATTAAGGAAGAAGAAATTGAAGATTTAGAACCTACTAGATGGCATAATTCACCAGATATATTAACTAGAGAAGAATTAATCTCATTGTTTAAAACAATTTATCCTTTTAAAACTAATATAAAAGGAGTAACTACAATTGGTCTTGTTGGTTATCCTAATGTAGGCAAAAGCTCAATAATAAATGCCTTATTGTCTGATAAGAAAGTATCAGTTTCTGCTACACCAGGAAAAACTAAGCATTTTCAAACATTGTATTTAGGTAAAGACATATTGTTGTGCGACTGTCCAGGTCTTGTAATGCCTAGTTTTGTTTGCACAAAAGCTGAGATGGTATTGAATGGTATGCTTCCTATAAACCATTTGAGAGACCATGTTCCATCTGTTACATTGTTGGGAACTCTTATTCCTAAACACGTTATTGAAGATTTGTATGGAATTATGATTCCTTCACCTATTGAAGGAGAAGATCCAGATCGACCTCCGCTAGCTGAAGAAATACTCAACGCTCATGCATTTAATAGAGGATTTATGACCCAGAATGGGCAGCCCGATAATGCACGATCAGCAAGATATGTACTCAAAGATTTTATCAGTGGAAAATTGTTATATTGTGTTGCTCCACCTGGATACAACCAGAGTGAATATCATACATTCCCAGCTAAGAAAAGAAAAGAAATTTCCAGTGTTCAATTGCCTCCCAGAGTTTTTAGAGCCACAAAATCATTAAGAGCAACAGCTGAAGATTTAGACAGAAATTTCTTCCAAACACACAGCAGTGGTATTCACATAAGAGGTAAAAGAAATCCCGTAATCCCAATAGATAGTGATTCTGGATCAGTTATGGGATCAACATTAAGCATGTCCACAATGGTAGATAAACCATGGAAATTGATTAACAAGCACACTAACAAGAAAAAACGTGAAAAAACTAGAAGGCTTTATGCTCATCTTGATCAACATTGAAAACTTTCAATTTTTATTAATTTTTTTTTTCTTTTATTTTTTGATTCATAGACATATGCATACATACACACAATCACGTATTTACGCAAATTTTAGCATAATATGTGTATGTCTATACATGTAAATATGTATACATCATATTGATCAGAATAAATTTTGTATGATATACTAGGCTCTTTTAAACTAATTTATTATTAATTTGAAATAATCAATTTTCATCAGTTTTAATATAGAAATAAATAATACATAATTGTTACAATCGACTTATTATTTATTTTCCAAACTCTTATAACATTTATTTTAAATACTTATAAAAAGTAGCTGCAAAATTGTCTTGCGTGACATATCAAGTGGGTTTCTCAAAAAAAAATTAGTTCACGGCTGCAAAGGAAAAATTAATATCAGAGTTCCCACTTACCTAATTAATCGAAGCTAGATAAAAAAAAAATTGACGCTGCAGCATCGTCAATAAAAAAGACATTTTTCGTGCTTACTCAGACAAAGTGAATTTTCGGTAAGACTGCATTTATAAATAAACTCTATTAAGTAATAAAATCTTAAATATATAATTGAAGAAAAACATTGAAATAAAAAAAAAAACCATTCTCTTATATGAAATTCTTGCAGCGTAACGTATCGCAATAAATCAAGTACCCTTAATACCTTTCAAAAAAAGAAAGTAAATAAAAAATTTCGCGACCACGAGAGAAAGAGTTAAATCATTCGAATTACGATCGACAGCTGTCAGAAGGCACAATAAACAGTCGAAAGAAAAATGAATGACCCGCCAAAAGCAGCAGCAGCAGAAGGTATATAAAAGTTTGTATGGTGAGGAGGAGGTTGATAAAAAGGGTCAGAGGTCAAGAAGACCTACATAATAAAAAAGACTTACGTTGTAAATGATGTCCTTGAGACTGCCATGATTGATCGGTTGTACGAGCACGACGTAATCCTGATTATCGTGCTGCAGGAATTCGAGATCGAATATCGGACAGATGTAGGGATGCTGAAGTGTAAGAAAGAGCTTGTTCAGGATGTCGCGAGTCGTCGGGTTGATCCTGAGAGCGCAGTTGCGATTTAAAGGTGCCAGGGTCAAGAGGCGGTCCGTTTTCAAAAGTGTGTCTCGTACTACGAACCAGTTCTTGTCCACTCGTGAGCCTAAATGATAGCGATCGATCGCCCAAAAATCGAAACAATTATGTTTATATGATCAGTTATTAATGGATTTGTATACTTAGTGGTGCGGTTTTTGGAGTTGTATGTGTAATCTGTGTTTTGTCGAATCATTGTAAATTTAATAAATTAACATGTTATATTAATTAACACATCCGTTAATTTAAAATTAAATATTAAAATTTTATCAAAAACAAAATAAAAAAAAAGTATGCAAACGCTTGCACAAATATAATCAATTATTTCTATTCAGCTTAATCGCGTGCAAGTAGCTACCTAAATAAAGCTATATAGCTTATCAAATCAAAGCCGTTCAATTAAACAAGCCGTCAGCCGCAAATAATCGTCCTTTTTTACCTCCTCTCCTACTATTCACTTCAAAAACAGCTAAATCAACAGGTGTTTTATATACATATATACGACCGAAAGTGAAAAAGAAAAAGGAAAAGAAAAAAAAAGAAAAAGAAAGAAACTTGACACGAATTACACGGCAATCCATCGTGCAGTAGCGCGTGTGTATCTCAGACTCTACATCCAATACTAAAAAGAAAAAAAGAAAGAAAATCAAAGTTCTTCTATTTTACAAGCTCGTATATAAACTCTCGAGTAAGCACACACAAACGCGAATTGGTCACGGAAAAACGTCGTGCTCAATAAACATCTGCAAGCACTAGAATGCGAGAGAGAAAGAGAGAGAGAGAAAGAGACACAAGTATTATGTTCTCAAGCAAACCTATTCCCTGAGGGTTTGCAACTGCTATTATTTCTCTCCTTCAACCTCCTGCACGTCTGTGCCACATTCGCAAAAGAGAATGGGTTTGTGAAGAGAGAAAGAAAGAAAGCTTGAGGGTATAAAAAGAAAAAAATGGATAAAGTGTGTGATGAGGATAGGAAAAAGGGTTAAAGAAAAGAAAAAGAAGTATGTATATAAGAGAGAGAGAGAGAGAGAGAGAGAGAGAGTCAGCGTACCGACATTGTTGAGATGCTTAAGAAGACTGTAGCGCGGAGCGTCTCGAGTGTAGATACGACAAATCGATAGGGCACGATCTCGCGATCTCTTTTCCATTTCCAAGCTTTCACCTGCAACTCCAGCAGCACCAGCTCCGCAGCAGCTTGAAGACGAGGAACCAGCCTCGGAGCAACCTGACGATGATGTACCAGCTTGATTATGTCTACTGCTGTGTGCATGATGTGGTTGACGAGTTTGAAGCTGTGGGGTTTGATTTTGGTCCAATGCCATGTACTGCTGACGGCCGTTTTGACGGATTATTTTTGTTTGACGTGCTGCTGGTTTGCTGCTACTTGTGCTTTTACTGCTTTGGCTGATTTTGCAAAATGGGGAAATTTTTTATAACATTAGTTTATTTAAGAGTATACGATCGAACATTAAAAAAAAAATATGATTTTTTTATTGTTATTACTGTAATAGATATATAGACGCGAATATATTATACGTAGGTATTCGTTTTCATAATAAGACTTTCAAATCCCTTTGACATATATTATCTGTTTTGGCTAAGAAACCATTCAAGTAATCGTATAACCAGCAGCAACTTACATTATAACATAAACAGTATAAAAGGTATAGCTGTAAGCGACATTTACTACTTATTTTGTCGTACTTTTTTTTTACGTCATCCGCAACTAAAGTATATTATACCACAACGTTTACGATTTTAAGAAGAGCAAAGTAAAATATATATAATACGCGCGGGTTCTTAAGCTTAGTGCATAAACCCTTTTTACCGAGTTAAAGTAATTGTCTTCTTCTTCTTTTTTTTTTCTACTCTCCTTCAAGTGTACGCGACCCTTTTTATACTACAACACTTTATGCCAGAACTTTTTTTTTATATCAATTTATCCTAACATCCGTCATCCATTGTTTTAAAAGATTAAAAAGAAAAACTTTTTTTACCGACGTTAAAAATAACACAGTAAACGTTAACTTTTACAATTGGAGACATGTAATTTTAAATTTTACAAAGTTGTAAAAAGTTTTTAATTCAATTACAAAATATATATAAGTTTGTAAAGCATTATTAAAAAAAATTAATCAGGATTTTATCTCTCTTCTTTTCCTATATAGCGATTATTTATGTAATATTGAAGTATTACAACATTTTAAAAATATCCATTATGACATAAAATAATGATGATTTTTTTTTTAAGAGTATATATTTCGACTGACTAAAGCTGCTTTTACTTTAACAATATATGTATTAATGTCAACAAAAGCTATAATAATATACCTTTTGTATAATCGATATATCTATATGTTTAAATTATTCATTATAATCATTCGAGCTTTGCTATAAGCACCAATTTCAATTTACTTATATACCATTGTCAATTTAATATTATATTAAAATTTGATTTAATGTAAAAGGTTATTGATGGTTCTATTATTTTAAAAAAACACAAAGCATAATTTACAAATTGTCAAAAAAAAAAAAAAATAAAGTTGAGTTGACAACAGAAACATTATTTATAAAACCACATAGTCACAAAAACCCAGCACGAGTCTTGAGAGAACAAAAATATATGTAAACGACACTAAATTGCGGAAAAAGCTCGACTTACACAGTATAGTTGTGAATGTATAGGAACCAGAAAAAAAATAGAATAAAAGAAGAAGAAGAGAGAAAAAAATGTCGCGACAACGGCTGGGGGTATAATAACACGCGAGTCACCGTCAAAATATCTTCCAACACAGCGACGGGAAAATTGCCTATTTTGCGAGTAGATAGAAATGAAAGTATAAAGAGGGGGGGGGGGTTGGGTTGGTACCTATATATGTATAATGTTATATATTTTGCGAGTGACTTATACTCATAACGATATGTTGAGAGCGTAAAAAGAGCGCACCGCGGGGGTTTCATCCAATAAGCATATCTCCCAACTCTCTCATTGCTCTCTCATAACGTGTAGCTTTAATCGCAAAAAAAATATTGTGTCCACGCTCTGTTACCCTTTTTTTCTACATGTGTACGAAAACGACCCTACTATCATAATCAAGCATCTATATGAGTATATGTACCTATATATCGATTTGCGCCCGAGTATTATACCACGCGATCGAACGTTTTTCTTTTCTTCTTTTTTTTTTGCAGGTAATTGGTGGTTGATGTAAGAGCGATTGTAGGTATAGGTACGTTGCTGACGCTGTAATTTCTCTTCTTCTTCTCTCTGGTATACATATATAAGAAGTAGGTATGTGTGTAAGTATGTATAAGGTGTATAAGGTGATCGTACGAATTATTGGATTTGAATCCGAGAGTTGGAAGTAATTCGGTGAGGCTCGAGGCCTCCTATATACTCTTCCTCCTCCTCTTACTCCTCGTCTTTTCCTATATCCCTTTTGTTCGTGCATAGTAGTAGTAGTCGTCGCGTGCGAGGCGATAAAATCCATGCCCGAGAGAGAAAGAGAGAGAGAGGCGGGAGTTGAATTTACGAGGCCGATTATTTATGTTGAAGGAAATGGAGTTTCCTTGGGCCTTGATTTCCTTGAAGCTTTCTTTCTTTCTTTCTTTCTTTTTTGGGGGTGAAAATTACGTTTGTTTGATTGTGTTATAGTGCCTACATAGTTGGTACAGATATTACCTTAGGTACTTTAATTTATTTGTAATATATAGTAGGTGGATTATTTATTATTTTGTTTTCTATTGAGATTCGCGAGAAAATTTTTATTGAATTTATAACGAAAAACTTTGGGATGATGAATATCTTTTAAAAATGTATGTTAACTTTATGTGAAGTTTATTCTAGTTTTTTTTTTTTGAAAAATACAGAAATGTTCTACGATACTTTTCTCTTAAGTATAAAAGGTCATCAATTCTAGGAGACATTTATTTAATGAAATTTTCAGCAACTCTTTCAAGGCATGAATTTTACATTTAATTTTATTACTTTACATCGTCTTTTGGTGTAGACTAAGAGAACCTTTTACCACTTAAAGTATAAAAAAAATTTTAAATCCTTTTAAATATTAATAAATTAATTTTACCAAAAATTAAAATTTATTTAAACTTAAGATATATTACATAACATTCTCAAACTCAAACGAAACGTAAAAAGAATAAAAAAAGAAACAACCACGCGATGATCTTTTTATAACTCAAAATCAAAAGCAACTTTTTTTTTTTCATCAAAAAACACAATAAACCGCAACATTCGATATATCAAGGTTCTTCCACACATACTCAGGTACATTTTCAATTTCGTTTAAAAAAAGAAAGAAAGGAAGAAAAGAAAGAAAAGAAAAAAAAATTTCGAATTTTCGCACACGACAATAAAGCCACTAAACAATAAGGTCTACCAAACTCAAAAGAATCCGTGTCAAGATGATCGTATATCAGCGTTTCGTGAGAAAGAAAAAAAAAGCGCAGTAGATGAATCGAGAGAGAGAGAGAGAGAGAGAGAGAGAGAGAGAGAGAGAGAGAGAGAGAGAGAGGGGGAGGGGGAGAGCGCGCGCGTGCGTGTACGTGAATGTGCGATATCTTTTTCTCTCTCATCCCCCTCTCTAACCCCAATACGTCTCGTACACTTAAAATTCTGTCGTAAAAATATACCACACGTAAAAAGTTCGTTCAATAATATCCACGTAACAAATCTCAAGTTCAATTCTTTACATCAAACTTAGACACATTTAAAATCGCTATCTTTGAGCTGTATCTCACCTGGTCTCAGCTGGTTCCTTGCAGGCCTTGACCGCGTAAACCCTATTAAACAGTATCTTGGCTAAACTGTCGATTTTGCTAGTGAGCTGATAATATCCTCTAGCCTCGTCTTCGGGCGGTGATCCAGCGGGTGGCTCGTCTTCTTCAACGCTCGCGCTTTTCTCGCTGCGTAGCAAGACACTGCGTACCGAGGCGAAGGCGGAATCCGAGCCACCGTGACCCTCGATTTCTATGGCGCTTTGGGCCCTGCGACCGGAACGCTCCCGACGTTTTCGCCGCATCGCGGTCTTCGGCCAGACGTGCTGGTGTGGACGTTCCTGGCAGAAGCGGTCGTGGCCCGTCATCTCGGGCTCCCGCTGTAGATCTGCCTTGATCTCCTCTCGTCTGGCGTTGATGTTTTGGTAGAGTGGGAACATCTTGCGGATGGATGGACGATTATTATTTTGCGCGAGACGGATTATTATTATTTAATGGATCGGATTTTTGGACATTCTTGATTTTTTTGCTAGAGTTATTATCTCTTTCTACTATCGTCCATTCATCAACCATTTACTGCACTGATGGTAAAAGTCTGACTCTTTGTCTCGGCCTAGACTTTTGCATAAATTATTCAGGCGGCGCCGAGGCTTGTTCTTCGCCTTCGACGGTGATGCATTGCAGCTTGTAATACCTATACTGATGATGCTTGTGCTTTCTTCCTAAAATCTCAGTGGAGAGATACTTGCTTTTCTTTTTTTAAGATGATCCAAGTGTACTTCTATAGCTAAGAAAAAGAACAATTTTTTTTTCTTTTTTATGAGAAAATTTAAGTTTTTTTTTTACGTTTTAATGGTGCGTTATAGAGAAGCTGCTATATAAGGAGAAGAGGAAATTGCAATTTATTTTTGATGAGCTTCACTGGCGGTTTCAGATATTTTATTTGCGGAGAACGTTTGGAATTTTTTTATTACATTGGATTTTTTTCATTTTATATGAAAAATTTCAAATATTCTTTTCAAACGAAAAATATTTTTTTCCGGAGCTTACGAATATATATGTATATAGTTACTGTAAGCAGATAACAGTCAGATTCGATCAGACGTGTTATTAAGCCAAGCGAAAGTAAATCAATTCTTTTGTTCTTTCCTGAATAAGTTAAACAGTCAAGTATTACGTTATTGTTGTGAAAACTGTTTATTTAATAAAAAATATATATTTTTTTAAAGTAATAGTAAAATAGTCGCAGAAAATTTTTTTCATATTTTAAATTAAAATTTAAAATAGCTTTTTATAAATTTAAATACTTATCAATATTTTTTTATAAAAAAATTTTTTTTTTACTTACATAAAATAGAATCAAAAACACAAATTCTCAGAAAAAAAAGTAAGAATTCATTCAAAGCTACAAATCATCGCATCAAAAATAATCACGAGATCATAAATACTCACAACAGAGGAAGCGTGTAGGAATGCCGCAGGCTAGCTGATCTCACTCCCCCTCACCCCATAAACAACAAGAAGCAAGTTCGTCGCTACCACCGTAACAAGTTTCTTTGGTAACCACGAAGCACCCCCTGAAAAACCATCAATCGATGCGTGACCTAGACACTTTAATGCAAAAAAAAAAAAACGGAACACTCGTAGGAGGAAGAGGAAACGGAGTGCAGGCCGACGGCGCGTGCACCGCCGCTCCGGGCGGGAGATAAACTGACTGGCAGCTACTGCTCTCGTGCCTTAGCGAGACAACGCGCGCGCTACGACGCGAGACTCCGACCGTATTGCGCGAGGTGCTTGCACCCTCCGACGACGCGCCTGCGCTCGGTACGCGGGCCTGGAAATAGCAGCGCGTGCCACACGGTCCTCCTCCTCCCTCACTTCCTCACTTGCAATGCCTGGCGCGTCCAGACGTTAGCCAGAGCTTTTGGCGGAATTTCACGCTTCCTCTAGCGCAGAGTGTGTATAGGTACAGCGAAAGCACGGCAAGAAGCGTTGATGGCTGACTTTGACCCTGTTAGCCTGACGCGCAACGAACCGGCGAGTGTTTACGATACTTGCTGCAGCTGTAATCTCTCTCTGCACGCGATTTCTATGGCTTCTTTAGCTTAAAGTACAAATAAGTCAAAGGGGAGTGACGCTGCATGACAATGGACTCCCCAGTTTATTTAGCTATTCAAATTAATTAATGAGTGAACAAAATTGCTTTTTATCAAGTTATAAAAATACGGTTCTTTTATTTCTTAGGAATCACTTTTTTTTTATCTAACTTACAAAAATAAATAATACTCTGTAATCTTTGATATTTATATAATAAGACTGAATTATCTTGTACCATTTTGGGCATTGTACTGCTGTCTTTCCAGTTGTACCATTCTCTCAAACTGCTGAGGCCAACTTTCCATACTTTTTCCACGATATACCTATAACAGAAATAATTTATTTGTTAATCTAGAAGTAAACTGAAATTGATTTTAATGCAATTTTATATTGTGTATGCTTTGAGATAAGTAAGATACCAGAATAGTTAAAAATTTACTATGATTATTTGTTTGAATGTATTTTCTATATAGTTACCTTGCTTACGAATTCCATGACAGTACGTCTTGAAAGTTCTTTTTCAGAACGTGCACCCCATCTGTATTCAGGTTCATCAATTTCATTGTTTTCTGATTTTTCCATTTGGAGATACTTTTCTTTTACAAAAACCTGCAATAAAATATACTTTAAATTGAGCCCATTACCCATTTGACGTAATTATTAGATTAACTTACACTTGTAATAGCGTCACCTACGTCACCAAATGTATCACTTTTCATGTTACCATCACTTATTATACCAAGTTTTGTTAAAAAATTGACAAGAGAGCCTGAAAAAACAAAAATATTGCATTAACAAGTTTTAAAACATTAATTTGTATAAGTAAATAACATACCTTGGGTACACTGTTCTCCACTCATGTAAATATGAGCTAATATTAGAAACAGGAGTACATAGCGAGTTGATACTGGTTCATCATATACCAAATGTGGTAAATTATTTAATACCTCATTTGTGATTATGAGCTTTCCTTCAATTTCTGTAACTTTATAGCCAAATACCTGTAAACGTTTAACAAATTGTCATTATAATATAATTAACATCAATATTTTTATAGATTACAAAAAAAAAATGATCTTACATCTTTTAAAATTAGAACAGCAGAATCCATGATAGATTTGAAATTCCTGTTATGACAGCCAACAGCTTTGCTAATCGATGCTTTTGCAATTGGAATTTTATCATGATCGGATGCCAGAATATGTTTGACAACATTAGCAACGTGATGGGTATGCTCTTGGTTCGTTAGGTTTTTGTTTGGCGATATTTGAGATGCCGGAACCTGATCGTCATCTTCGTCTACTTCAATGTGAGCTGTACTCGTGCTTGGCTGGGACAAGGAATGTCCATGTCCACGTGCCTGGGAAAATTTACGATGCAATCTTTGTGACATTTTGATCGATCTAAAAAAGCACAATTTTTAATAAACAATTGAATGAGTCATAGAGGTTATAAATCGTTGTAACACAAGTTTTACCTTTATAGATTGACAACTATGTACATACTCTCAATCAATTCACGTTTAAAATCGTGTACGTTATTTAATGGAGAACATAATGAACACAAAACTATAAAAAATCAATTATTAAGTCTCTAGAAAAATGAAAATCGTTTCATCGACTAACGTCTTTTCTCTAAAATATCCTCCCTCTCGGATTTCCAATGAAAGAGGCGCGCAAAATCCGCAAGCTGTTCTGATTGGCTATCACATTCAGCTAACGCATGCGCTTTTACGTTGTTTACTTACGCTCATCCTTAAAGCTCGTTCTCAAATCTGATGTCGTCGTTACGATAATTTTTTAGCATAAACAATAAATGAGGAGCGCGAGTCGCGACTTCGAAAAACGGCTGCGACAACGCGTTTATATTGCGTTAACTCGAGCAAGAAATATACTTAATATTAGAGTAAAACCAAGAACGAGGAAAACTCGCGTCTTGTCCGCGTTGAGACCATTATATACACCTAGATGTACCTATGCGTGACACCTGAAAAAGCGCTTACGTCAGGCATGGATTATTAACTAAGCGGAGAGCATCAACAACAGCTGCGCCTCGATGACGAAGGTCGTCGTCGTCTTCGTCGTTGTTGCTAATACAACGTTGTTTTAGTGGAGCACAAGTCGCGCGCAACGAAGACGACAACGACGGAGTTATATCCGAAACTTTTCTTTTTTCCCACGAGAAACGAGAGCAGCTTTTGGTAGCCGATGCTGGCGAGGGGGCATCAAAAGCAGCGAGAATCCGTAGCTGAAGTTAGGCTAACGCGCTTGTGATGAACAGCACGCTGGAGGCTGCGTATACGTTGTTCGGCAATTTCGTCGAGGCATTCGTTGCGCTTACCTGCGAAGTAACCGACCTCGTGCTTACTACCCTCAACGTAAACACCAGCGTCACCACTACACAAAGCCCTGATACAAGTAGCAGTACTCCTGTTGTCGACAGCAACGAAGCTACTGCAGCTGCTACCGAGAAGGTTGTTGCCTCAGAGTGGCCTCAGTTCATTCAGGATTTACTGCCTTACTTTGAATTCGACGATTTTCAATATCTGCTGTTAAAAATTTTTCTTGGAGTTTTTATTGTCAACTGCTGTTTCATTTGGGTGGCTTGGTATATTTACGGAGAGAGGATCACTGAGAATTTTTTGACTGATTCGCCAAGTGAGTATCAAATGCATGTTTTATTTATATTGGCACTTTATTTAACTCTGTGATATTCAGAAGCCAATGTTGGGCTTTTTTTTTATTGTAGACATTCCACCTGAGGAACTTAAGAGAAGAATCACAGAGCTGAATCTTCCAAGAGTGCATTCACAAAGATATTAATAAGTATAATTATTTAGGAAGTTATAAGAAATAGTATATAAAATGGCTGATAAAATTAAGTCGTTTTTTCAAAAGAAAATTAAAAATGAAAAATTTAAACATGCTGGTAAAGGACACAAGTAAGCTAAATAAAGTATTATACTGTAGTATTGATTTTCAAAGTGTTGCACAGGTGTATTATATTACTTTATTTTTGGTATGCAGATTGAATGAGCCTACTAGTTCTACAACAGCGTCAACATCTAAACCAGCTAATGTACCAAAGAGGCATGAGCCAACTCAAGAAGCAAGAGTGGCTGGTCAAGCTGCTTTAGCAAGGTTAGAAGGAATGAAAACGACTGCACCAAAATTAAATACGTAAGTCATAAATTCAGTATAAAATTTATTTAATAAATTTTAATAACTGTTTAATAAAAAATAAAATTTGTTCTCTGTTAGCTCATATGCTGCTATTCAAGCTAGAGTTAAAAAGGAATTAGAGCAAGAAAAGCTTGCTTTAGAAAGTCAAAAAACACAAGACTTAAGTGAGAGTAGTCAACAAACAGCTCCACAATATCATATACTGGCTGTGAGTGGTGTTTTTTACCAATGCCCAATGATTTCTGATGAAGTTTTGGAGAAAGAAGTATGGTTTGAAAAAATTGAAGAATTTTTGAGTATGCAGTTGGCAGATGATGAAGCAGGACTTTCTGCCTGTCTTGTAATTCAAAGTTGTAACGATGGTACTGAAAGAATACAAGCATGTATAGATACGCTTTGCAAGTACTTAGAAAATATTATAAATAACCCTGATGAAACAAAATATTGGAAAATTAGGATGTCAAATAAAATATTTCAGGTATTGTATTTTGGCATAATTGCAGTAAAAGTTTCTTTTTACATTTTCTACAAATAAAATATGCCTGTAATTTTTTAGGAAAAAGTTAAACCACTTAGAGGATCAATAGAATTCCTAAGAGCAGCTGGTTTTGTTCAAGAAAAAATGATACATCAAGATAAAGAAGAAGATTTTCTTGTATATAGTCCGGAAAGATCAACAATTGAAAATTTAACAACATTGATAGATGCTTTACATTCTTCAGAATCTGTTCAACTTCAACTTGACAGAAATGTACATGTTTTATTACCAAGTCAAGCAGCTGAAAGGACTGAACTGCCACCTCAATTTTTTGCTTTGTCAGCAGAAGATATAAAACGAGAACAAGCAGAAAAGTAAGATCATTGTTTATGAGTTTAAATATTTTTTGAATATATCTTTAAGTTGAACGAGTCATTTTCTTTTTTTAGAATAAAGGCTGTGGAGAGAAGTCAAATGTTGATGACCCAAGCAATGAGGGAGAAATTATTAAAAGAAAAAGAAAGGAAATATAGATTTACCTTGATAAGGATAAGATTTCCAGATAACATAATACTTCAGGGAACATTTGCAGTATCTGAATCTTATCAAGAAGTTTTTGAGTTTGTCAAAGAACACTTGTTAAATGACCAATTTCCATTTTATTTAATCACTGCTACAAGAAGTAAACTAACAGAAGAAGATTTTGAAAAAACCTTAGAAGCTTTAAATTTGGTTCCGGCCGTAGTTCTTACGTTTTTCTGGGATACAAGTTCAAATCCTGAGGCACCAACGCAATTTTTAAATGAGGAAACTCTTAGTCTCCTAGAGTCACTGTAAATATCGCGTCGCAGTCGATTTTGTTCTTTCAGTTTGTTTTGACAATTTTGCTGTTGACAGCTAATCTTTTTAATCATGTCTAGAAACACTAGTTTATTTATACATAAAATAGTTTTTTTGTATGTACAACAAATTAAAGTTTAATTCATCATTTAAAGATACTTCATAACGTTTTGGTTATTATGAATCATTATGCATATTTTAATAGATCATTTTTAAAAATTATATTTGTATTTATATTTATATTTTTTCTATACTCTCTACAAGCTTCTTATGCAAAAATTTTGGGCACACAAAAAAAATCTAATATTTTGATTTAATATAAAAATTATATTGCTTCATAACAAATTTATTCAACATTACTTAAGTAATAAAGTATTTTATTGTTATAATATATATACATTCACTAAAAGAAATTCAAGTGCTGAAATTTTAACTACTAATATTGTGCCCTTAAAGAATATAAATAATTTTATTATGTGTCTATACATTGATAGTTGAGTATAAGAGTGAAAGGGTGCTGATACATAAAAAAATGTCAAATATAATCTTTACAACCTGCCATTTGCACTACGACCTAAAAAACCAACCAAATTTATAAAGTTTTAAAATTGAAAATGGAATTTAAAAAAATCTGTTCGTTTTACAGATAATATAACTGAGCAAATAAAAGGTTGATAAGATGATAATTTTTTAATAAGTCTTGAAAATATGAAAAAGTTAATGAAAATTGTATACATTTTAATTATATAAACTAGTAATGTACTTGTGTAAATGTAAAATTGTTTATTACCGTTTTATGGCTGTACAATTCACAAAAAAAACATTCAATCTTTATATTTATGATTATCTTTTTTTTAAATAGAGTCTTGTATAAATGAAATATTTATTTATTTATATAATGCATAATAAATTTTAATTCTACATAATTTTAATTTATTCGTTATATTTTCATTCATTTTATAAAATATTGTTTAAGTAACAATTTATTTTTCATTGTAAAATTTGGAATAGGAAATGACTGGAAAAAAAACACAAAATTTACAAATTGCGATATGTGTGCTTGTATTTAAAATTCCATCAATATATCATAAGCCAATAGTAATTTTTATATTTGCGCTAAATATGCAAATTTAATCAGTGCATTTAGGACCTTTTTTTTACAACAGTGCAATTACGCACATTTGAGTAACATGTAAAGATAGTTTCAATATCAAAGGCTTTAAATTTGAACTTAACATCGTATATTATCAATAATAAAAATTATTGCAATAAAAAAATATAACAATATTAATAAATGATATAGCCAACGAAGTTATAGCTCATTTATAATGAAATATCAAATATTGCATTTAATGCATTTAAACATAACAACAATACGTATAACGAGTTGCTCTATACAATATAAGAATAATTGATCGAGTTTAACCGGTGTAATTGAGAAAAAAAAATGAAAAAAAAAAAAAGATTACTTTGAAACCCACTTTGAGTAAGTTTGAAAAAGTTTGCTATTATTTTTACTTAGCTAACGACAGCATGATGGAACGGTCGACGAAAAGAGTCCGACTATTCTCTTATGCATATATATGTATATACCATCGCTATTGGTTCCGTTTAAGTTTGGTAGTTTTGGCAATTCCTAAGCGTTTCGATGTGAAAAGCTCGTATAAAAGACCGCAATCGGACAATTTTATTTTTCCTAGACCTTTACTCTAAAAGGATTATTATAATTTTTTTTTTTTTATTTTCTACCTGAACGGGATTACACGCGCTATAAACTACAGTTTAGTGCGGTACAGAAAAAATTCTTGGTAAAAAGAGATTTGATTTTACGTAATTGAGTTTTTGTATTTCTTTCTTTTTTTCTTTTAATTACGTGATGGAGCATAGTTTATATTTTTTTAATAAAATTTTACAATTGTAAATAGTTCTATAAAACACTTCGACAAAATAAACAAATTATTTTAATATAGATTACTTAATCGATCGTTTGTTTGCTTATTTATTAATTAATTTTTTTTTCTGTTAAACATTGTTGATTGGCAAAGTATTCGTCTTGTATTTTTAACGATAAATTTGTGAACACTTATTTTCTACACGATATTGCTTCGTGGTAATTTACATGGACATGGATTTTTCATAACGCTATCGTATAATATATTAAAAAACGATATTTACTTGGCATAGTTTTCTTCTTAGACAGCGAAATCACAACTTTGAGAATAATTTTGCTATTTCAATACGTTTGAGATATTACATAATTACTTAAAATTTAATAAATTTTAATCTTATATATAGTATATAATGTTAAAAGATTCAGTCTTCCGTAAGAAAAACGATAAAATTTGTATACGCTCGCACATAAAATTGAAATGAAAATTTATTCCATTAATAAAATTTTATTAAATATTATAAAAAATTTGTTCATAACAAAATATTTTATAAAACTTCCGGTATTATGTTTTTATTGTAAATTTGAATTAAAACTGCAAACCTTGCAAAGGTATATGCGCTTTAATTAATTAGCCGTTTACATGTTTTATCAGCCGCAGAAAAATTTAACTTTACGGCACTTTGAACATTAAAAATACAGCTTTTATATAAATTACAGGATGTACATGTACATACATATATAATTTTTGCAATTTTGGCACGAGATGATTTCAAGAGGAAACTTTTAATGACAAAAAATTTTTTAATAACACTCGGTTAAGCGTGATTTTAAAAGATTTTATAAAATTTATAAAATTAAAAAAAAATTAAAAAAATTTTTTATACTTGATTCTTTCATTAATATAGACAGAGTCATACATACGCAATAGAGAACAGAAACTTTTAAATGCATTAGTGCACACGGACGGAAATATACATATGCGGATATATTTTACAAGAATGTTCATGATATGAATGCATTTGACATTTTAGAGTGTATTTAATTATTTATTTATTTTTACACTTTATATATAAGTATATGACACTTATCTAAGCAATGATAATTCATGCAATTTAATTTCTATAGAGTGGACAAATTTAATTTTTTTAGAGTATAAATAATTCGGTCTGCATCTCTAACAACACTTTTTATTTTTCTACAAAACTGTCAATATTTTTCATCTAAAATTTAAAAAATTTCTACAATTCATTATCACAATTATCATAGGTAAATATAAAAAAAAAACAATTAACAATCACTCCAATCCAAAAGAAAAAACAAATTCTCAGTCTTGAATTTGGAACACAACGTCAATACAGACATAATCACCCTAATCATTAATATTTTTTTATTTTACATATACCATAATATGTTACTTACACGTTCAATATATAACCACTGGTATTGTCATTTGGTTATCAATCCATAGTGTACACAATCAGTTCACAAACCATTAAATTTTTACAAAATAAAAAAAGTCAATCAACACCCTATCTCTGCTGAGCCAGCTCAGTTCATTTAAATCGCACCCACATCATATAGATAAGCACATGAAAGCACTCTTATCCATCCAGTTTATCGACGCTCAGATTCGGTCTGCTTGCGTTCCTGGTTGGAAGATGAGAGTTGCTGCCAGAGTCCAGTTATGAGGGGTACGTCCCGAAACCGCTACGAACACGCGACGTCGAGCTTGCGCGGGGACGTTGTCTCGGATTCGACCCAGGTCATCGGCTGGGAAGTTATCGCTTTAACTGGACCGCTGTCTTGACTACTCACTGAGCTTGCAGAGCCTGGAGATTTCGGTGATTCTGGTAACACGATTGGTGTGGTGGTGGTGGTGATTGGTGATTTTGGGACGTCGACCACTACTGGCGTGGTTGGTGATTTATGGACGATTGGCAAATCTGGAGACGTCGGTGACTTCAGTGGCTTCAGCGGGATACCCTCCGAGCTTGCGGTCTCGTCCTCGAACGATACCTGCGCCAGAGAATGTATAATGGGTGGTGTTGGATTAATAATGGAATTTTGTGTGAAGCTAATTATTGAGTGAGCTTAATATTTTAATGACTCGGGCGTATAAGCGCAGATAGAGTGAGAAAGTAAAGTCCACGAGCGATCGATATATTCTGCGTTTGGAATATTTTATGACGAGGTCGTAAATGATTGAGCTGATAGGGTCTCCTGATTGCGGAACGAAATTCGGGAATTCCCGGTAAAAAACAGATTGCTTTTGAGTTATTCAGGATATAGAAGGTTCATAAATGAGAAATTTTAGCGAGAGGCTCTCTGTGTGGATTGAACGATCTTGCTTGTGATGCAGGCTACTCTATAGAGAGCTATACGCAGTTTTGTATCAACTTGAAATTTTTTATGGTAATTTTTATGGGATGCATCGTTGTTGGTTGTTAGAAAGAAAAGTTGGTGAAAAGTAGCTGCTTTGAAAATTTTCAAGTTCGAACAATTGGCTTATCGCGAAACGTTTAGTTAGGAGTGCGAATTTGGTACAGTACGCGGTGATTACAGTTGCACACAGACCAAACGATTGCCGTATACTTCTAGTAGTCTATTCCGCAAGAAACTAATTTCACGCGAATTTCGGACTATTGTTTTAGACGGTCGAATGGAAGACGAAGAAGAAGAAGAAGACTACGGGGTTGTAAAAGGAGAAGGAAGAGGGAAAGCGTTTACTGGCTTCTAAACTTTCGTCATAAATTTTCCAGGACTTTTTGCACGGCTGTAAGGAAAGAACTTTACTCCTCCTTGCGCTTACGCGCGTGAGTTTCGAGTTTCGAGGGAGAAAGAGAGAGAGAGGGGATTTTCACGTAAAACTTGGTGAATTATAGCTACTAAGCTGTTAAGGGACATCGAGGATTGGAAGGTGTGTGTGTGTGTGAGTTCCGTTTCTATTTTATGGTTCTGGGAAGAAGATTTCGATCAATTAGAGAGAAAAAGTCATTATGAATGTATATGCTGAGAGTTTGAAAAAAAAACGAATTGGGATTTTTTATAATTGGAATTTGATCAAATTTTCTTTTTCTACTTTATATAATGTTCAAAAAAAGAAATTTCTTTTTTCGTAACGTAGTTACATTTTCGTACGACATGAGAAATTCATTTGGATATAAAAAAATTTTTTGAGGTAGCTATTCAGTTTGAAATATTGAATGGAATTCTTTATAGGATCTTTTTTGGTCTTTTTTTTAGAACCCTTTCATTTCAAGATAATATTATCCGATTAATTTAAACTTTAAAGTTTCTATATTGGAAAATTGTGCAAAAAATAAAAAATTACTTGAAGCAAAAATTTTTTTAATCGCCTTAAATGCTGTTTAAATTATTTAACTCGTACATTTTTTGAATTTTTTATAATCGTCAAAGCAATATTTTACCGCAAGCTCAAAAAAAGATACTTTAAAAGCATTAATACGAATATAAAAAGAAGATCATAAACGATTTTGGCCTTATAATATTATAAAATTTTCACGATTAAAGTGAAAAACAACAAAATTGAAAAAAAGCAAACAAAAACAATATACAATTATCTTAAAAAAAAAAAAGTTTAAAAATACATGCACATATCTAAATTGAATACTAATAATAATATGTCTTACGTACTCAACTATCCGTTGAGGTAAAATGATTTTCATCGAAATCGATAAGACAGGACATACTACCCGGGCCAATATCATCTATGTCTACGCACGTCGAGTCTCTATTGCTCTGCAATTATATATTCATAAAGCTCATATAGCTATAAAGCCTCCCTTTATAAATCAATCTTCTTATTATTATCCCTTCTCAATTATTAAAATCCCATATCATCACCTTCCAAACACATTAAATCACAGAAAAAACATCGCTTAATTCAAACATAATTACCCAAGTTTCCGTTTTGGCTTTAGTCGACGTCCTCGTCGTCGCCGTCGTCTCGATGTCGATCGTTAGGTTTTTCAAGCTCTTTTCAACATCACTGGCTCTGCGTCGTTTTTCTCTAGCCGAGCTTTTCCTCTTATTTGTTCCTGCAAAAAAATAAAAGAGATTCCAGGTCTCTCAGCTCTTCCTCTCGTCGATTCTCAAACGACAACCCTTTCTATCTCTCGCATATATGTGTATGTGTACGTGAGAACGAGCTTGGGAGTCATGTACCACCACACCATCCATTATTTTCTGAATGATGTTCCTTACATTCAGTTGATATAGCTATATATCGTGTATATATACGCGTAGCTCTATACGTGAATAGGTATCTGTACGATGTATCAGGGGAGCTTTAATATGCCGAGCGTTTGTTTCAGAATTTATGCGCACGCGTGCCACTACTCTCTGTTCCTGGCCTAACACTCACAGTTTACACGTTGAGAATACTTATAACTGCTAATGCTCGCTTTTTGGAAAAATTCAATTTTTTCCTTTTCTTTTTTTTGTTTGTTTTATTTTAACTCAAAGTAAACGTTCAGCTTAATATTGTTAAATCGTTTTTATTTATTTTTTTTATTCACGAGAGTAAATATTGATTTTTCAATTTACACGAATTGATTGTTTTTCGAGGATTCTTTTTTTTTTTTTTATCGAGAATAAAAAAAGGTACAACGTGCTGCAACAGGATATAATTGACTTTAATTACTTGCAACTCTATACATATTTACCTATCAATTTCAATAAAAATATATTGACTCAATCTAGTGTCTATACAAATTAATTTTCAGATACAATTGTATCGTGTTTCTGTGAAGAATCACTCTCACCCGCTCTATTTCAACCCCTCCCCCTTTTTTTTTAACTGCTCCGAGCATCAAATTGCAGTCATTAATGCCGTGATAGCTGGAAATTTCGCTTTAAATTCCCGTCTAAATAGTGCTCAACTATTTGGATGCTGATGATGCAACCTAAATTTTAGCCGAATAATTACTCTAATGGCGAATACCGCGATATAGCATACACGAGCTTTCTTTCGAGACGGAAATGTATTGCTGCATATGTACTGCTGTGTACTACGTAATAGTTCTTGAAACGTAAATTGAAAAAAAATTTTTTTCGCTTTGGCATTCATTTTATTTTTTTTTATTGCACATTTTTTGTTTGAAAAAAAAAAATAGCAAAAAGAGTAACACGAGAAAAAAAATCTATTTCCAAGCGGAATTTTGACAAGAATTTTCTTTTATTCAAAATTATATTTTTCGAGCTTAAATTGCATTTTATTTTTCATTTAGCAGACTCGAATACACTCTATACTATCCCCCTCGTAAAGCTGAGGTAAAGCTTGATATTTTCCATGCTAAAATACTCACAGCATACACATTTTTCTTTCTTTCTTTTTTTTTTTCGTTGGCAAAGTTATCTTATCGACCTATTCGAATTTCAATGAAGAGCCGTAGAATTCGATTCGTTTAAATATCCCGGACATATCACTAGCTCCGGATAAAAGCTCAATTGTGCGCGCATACAAATGAAAATGCGATATATATATGCATCTACATCTCTCTCTCTCTCTCTCTCTCTCTCTCTCTCTCTCTCTCTCTCTCTCTCTCTCTCTCTCTCTCTCTTTTCAGTGATGCAGTAATTTACATTCATTACTCGAGCTTCTCATACAATAAACTAGACCCCCCAATGCTTTCGAGCTTTCGAGCTATTACTGCGCATAGAATATATTTTGAATTCGATTGAATTTCTGGTAAAATAGCTTACTCCATCTCTTTCGCTATATCCAGTAACGCAATGTCATTAGAAACATTTCAATATTTCTAGTTACCATCACGTCTCTCCCGACATACAGCAGGCAAGTCCCGAAAACCAGTCACGAAATCAAATTTTCAAACACACACGTATACCCGCAAGCTCGCTTTTCTCTTTCACTCAGTGGAGGTAGGGTGGCGTCAGCTGCACTCGACATAATCCTCGATAAACTTACCGCTCTTGTCAGCCTCGTCATCATCGTTATCGCCGGCGTTGTTGTCGTCGTCAGCATCATCCACATCGTCGTCGTCGTCGTCCTCTGCACCGGTAAGCCGAGGACTCTTGTCCTGGGCGTGATAGATCCGCGTGTCGAGTTGGGCGAGCTGCCAGAGCTCGTAGGCAGTATTGAAGGCCTGGGCCACGGTGAGTGTTACGGTTTGGGCGAGCTTGCGTTTTGGGCACAGGTAGGCGTGGCACTCCATCGTCTCGTTTGGATTCGTTGCTATGAAGCCGAACACGTGGTCGTGCGTACCGTCCGCCGAACAGTATGATATACTGCGACAATATAAGTCTCTCTCTCAGCCATATCCTACTATATAATGCTACGAAGCTACTGCTACTACTTTGAGCTTTTGGATTTTTACGCGAAAACTCTTTCTCTCGACCTTTAAAGCCACGATTTTATACCAGAGCTTGCGCAAGCTCCTTTTCCTCTCTTTCTTTTTTGTGCTAGACCGACTCGCGATTTTGAGATTTATAAGCGTTTGGGATTTTATACGGGTTTTCTCAATAAATATTTTTTTGCTGGGAATTATAGTGACTCGATTTTAGTCTGATTTTTACAACAAATATCGAAAGTTACTTTTTTCCAATATTTTTGAAAATTTAGATTTAAGTGATTTTGGCTTGCAATTGTCGTAGATGTCTATCATCTATTCAATTAAAGCCCGATGTCTTCTTTATAACAAACAATATAAAGAGCTTTCTACAACAAATCTTTCTCGATAATTCAATTTATTACCAAGACTTGCGGCTACTGTTCTATTGTTTTATTAGCTGGCAATTGAAATCCGATAATTAAGACTGCAGTAGAGTATCCTACCGAGGCTCGTGAATTGACTTGTGTACTTTTAAAAGCCGACCATTCAACGTTGCGCTCGTACAAGCTGTTTCGTATAAAATAAAATTGTAAAAAAAAAACTCATTTTACACAAGCGTTCACACACAATACGCGATCGCGCGGCTGCTTTATCATTTCTCATAAAAGACCGCGTGTAGTAATCAAATATTGTTCATAAATTTTTCATTAAAAAAAGAAAGAAAGAAAAAATTAAAAAAATAAAATAAAAGAATGCGGAAAAAGATAAAGCTATTGTTACGAGAAAATTGCATAACTACGTTCCCGCACTCAACGTACAATAGGCACCCGGCCTTGTCAAAACTCGGCTTTTTTATTTCTTTTTTTTTTTGCTCCCATCTGCAAGCGAACGAGTAAAATCAATTTAATAAAATGCACCGGCAACTCATGAATTCTCGATAGCATCAATTAATCTGATTGAAAGAGTCGCGTCTATTTTTTTTTGTTTTCACATTTCTCAAAATTTTTTTTTTTTGGCTTCATACAAAAAAGAAAAAAAAGTACGTTACGTGGCTGGTAAAGGGAAAGAGGCGTGGATGATCGAAAAGAGTAAAATCCAATTACGATACCTATATATAGAGATTCGAAGCTGCTCCTCTTCGGTTGCCAGATCCGTCATCCGAATGCCCCGCAAGCTCACAGCCAGCGAGACCCTCTGGAGCTTTTTGCCGCTTGCCTTTGCCTGGAAAGCAGAAGAGACAAAGAGGATGTGAGATAAAGTGAGGGAGGGAGCTTGCAGTTCACCAACACCACAACTACCGGACAATTTAGTCCCCGGGCTTTTCCCGTACCACCCTTTCTCCTTCTAGCTTTCCTGTCCGATGTATAGTATTTCCGTAAAGAAAGGGGGTTCACTATGTGCTAAGGTTTGTTCGCATGCTTGGACTGCTAGTGCTGACCATACTATCTAATATATACCACTACTACTAGATTCTGGATAAAAGTGCAAAGAAATAATGGGAGGAGGGGAGAAAAAAAGGTACGGCAAAGGAAGCTATGGTTATTGGCTGCGTTAAAGGAAGAGCTTAGCGGGCTTCATTCACGAGTGAAATTGGCTAAAAATGCAAAGCTGCTACTGTGGTGGAAGCTAAGATTCATTGAATAAAACATTAACCTGCCGCGACTTATTTACGTTAGTTTAGCGTTGCTGATGTATATTTTATTGGTTAAAGAATTGTGTTTCTTTGAATTTAGATTCGTCAAGGAAATTTACAAAAAAAAAGAGAAAAAAACGAATGGGATTTGTTTGTTGCTGTTAGCACTTTGTAAAATGAAGTATTGATTTTGATGTGTATAGACAGAAGCAAGCTTGACTTTTATCCAATTAATGCTTTTTCCACCTTTTTTTTCATTTCTTTTTTTTTTTGTTTTGCAACTTTTTACTTACTATGTTTCTTTCTTTCTTGATTTCCGGTCACTAATTACAAGCACATTAAACTCTGATTGCAAAAAATTTTACGAGTTGAAAATAAAGATAAAAAGTTGTTCATAAATTTATTACAAAGATTGAAAAATAGTAGTAGCAGTAGTAGTAGTAGAAGTGGTGGTAAGACAAATTATATAACGATGACTTCTAAGAAAATTGTCGGTAAAGCTCTAGGAGGAAAAAGAGAAAGAGCCATCTTCACTAATTAAGTCATAAAGCAATCGATAGGACCTTAAAACTTAATTATGTTTCCACGTCGCATCTACGCTTTTCTTACCATAACTAATAAAATAAAAAAAAATCTTCAGAATTACAGTGTCTTAACATAAAAAAGAAGAAGAAGAAGAAGAAAAAATAAAGGATGGCCTAAGGCAAGTTAAAACTAGGCTGAAATACTCGCATCGTTATTTTCTACTAAAAAGGCCAGGATAAAGACAGAAAGAAAGATCGCCAAGGTATAAAAAGGAAAGAAAAAAAAGCAAAGGCCCTCAAGAGAGAGAAAAAGAAAGTGGTGGTCTCTTATCGGTGTCTTAATTTTAAGAGCTTTGCCAGTATTTCTCTATATATAGCCAGTGTGAGCCTCATAAAATGCAGCTCGCTTTGAAGTCAGCCTCACCTTACGAGATCCTTCCGGTCCAAAGAAAGGAAATAAAAAGAAAAAAGGATGAGAGTAAAAGAAAAGAAGTATAATGCTGCCACGCTACTGGTTTTTTCTCTTTTCAGCAAGCTTCGCTAGGGAATAGCCGTCTTCGTTCCAGTAGCATCCCTTGACGGATGCCTTTCGGTTCCGTGAATAAAGACAGAATATTTTCAGAAAGCTCGAAAAAGCTCAGCTTGCGATCAAATATACCTATAACTATGGCTCTCTACTTGCGGCTGTACACTATACGCGCGCATTGTTTTGCTTCAGCAACAGCAGCAGCATACTGTGTCTGAGGGAAAACCGTGTAACTGCGGTTTTTCTTATCGCGACTGGGATTTATGCCGCGAGTGCTGTTGCGAGGAAGAGAGAGATAGTAGTAAGGCTATTGCCCTCTCAAAACGTAACCGCGACGTGTCAGATTTAGCTGCTCTGGGATATATATTACAGACGCGAAAGCTCTGCGAGTTACATCTTTCTCTCGACTCGCTCGCTCGCTTTCGCTTTGGAATTTCAAATCTCTGGAGAGAGAGAGAGAGAAAGACTCTCACTGCTGTCTCGCGCGCGCGATTTTACCTAGTACTTGCGCGTCTTTTCTACCGAAGCGTAGGCTATGATAAATCGTGATTAATAGCCTGTCTGACGCTCTTGGAGTATGTATGTATGTGCATAAGCGACCTGGTATACATATATGCCTACTTGCACATAAAAGAAAAAAGGATGGGATAACTTTCCTGCTAGGGGTAGTATGACCAGGAGCTTGAGAGCTTGTTGGAGCCTAGAATTCCCGCTTGGGTACGTATGGAGGTGTGGCTCATCTATAGCTGCTCTCTGATGTCGGTCGAAAGGGCTGGGAATACGCTGACTCGGTCGGGGCTCGATTGAACGGAAAATTCGGAAGGGGGAACAGCATTTTAAAGTCAAACCTATGTTCTCTTTTTCCCTTTCTGCTTAGTTAAAGTTTTATTTCGAAGTTTAACGAAGCTCTAGAATAAGAGATGTAAGCTTGATGAAGCTGGATGATTAGGCTTTTTTAAATTAAGCTTCGATTGAAGGATTACTCGTTTTCTTTTTTACTGGTAATTATGAGCTTTGAGGTATTTGAGTTTCGGTGAAATGGTACGAGCAGAAAATTTACGTTTTGAAAATTTGAAATTTGTTTTTTTTTATTTTTAGAAGGGCACTTTATAATGTTCTTTGATCAATATTGAAAAATCTAATGGAATTGAAATTGAAAAGCTTTTTTTTATTTGTTTTTATTTTTAGTTTGAAAAAACGAAAATAAATACTTTTAAAATTCGAGTATAATTCAATATCTATAATATTTTGTTTTTTATTGAAAAAAATCATTTTAATTAAGCCCTTATAACTTTTTAAAATTGTCAACAATTGTCCATCAGCATATATATATTTTTTTAACGAATAACTACACTTTTTATAAGCTAAAATATTGACGTTTTTCCATTACTTTTATAGTTTCAATAAAAAAGAAAAACAAGATATATTATATATTGTAAAAGCAATGTCGATAGAACGTAATTTCGCATATACTGACAAACTTTCCCATAATACGTACGTGACACATATAATAAAAAAAAAAAAAAAAGAAAAGAAAAAGAAGGCACACATCGTTGAAAAAAAGCTTGTGCTTCAAGCTTTAATAATCCGATCGAACGACCAAGAGAGAAAAACTACGGCGTTACGTGAGAGAAGAGAAGCCAGTCAAGTATTACATTTTTTTTATTTTTGTCCTTTCTCTCTCTTGATCCAAGCAGCACATATCGGCAAGCGCAGTGCGGCGATAAAATTCGTTTTCACGAACGAGTAGATTTTTGCTGTTGCTCGAACGCGCGCGTATATAGGTACTCGAGCATTGGACGAAAGTATACCTACAGAATATACATGCGTAAGCATAAAGTATAGCTTTAGCGTCAAACGATAAAACATATTACCACAGAGTTGGCGTTAAACGAAGTCGCACGTTAATCTGTATATTTGCAAATGTGCAGTGCATCACCTCTTACTTTTATCGTTCTTTTTTTTTTTGTTCATTTGCGAGTATGTATACACGTATACGGAATATAGAGCTTATAGCCATAGTCACAAGGTTGCTTTTTTACGATCCGATTGTGCTAATGTCGTTAAAAGTAACAGAGTTGCTTCGGGGGCTTGTTTAATTCCCCCCCCCCCCCCCATCATGTCGTTGCTTTTTATTTCTATTTGTTCGTTAACTCTACCATTTTCGAGAGTGTGATAATCTTCGAAACAAAAGCATGTACATCCATAAAAAGAAAAAAACCTCTCAAAAAATTTATACGTAATTTTACAAATTCATAAAAAAATATCTTTTAAATTTTTAATATCATAATGCAAACATGATCCACGATGTTGATATACCCAAACAAAGCATGCGCATCACGCATCATCCATTAACATCGTGAGTAGTAACAATCCACTTTAGTCAGACGCAGCGACGGTATAACAACGCGCATAGAGCCTATACTCTCAAAGCCCTTACACCATACCATATCCTCTACATTTTTCAAGCCTCTACGATAAGGACAAAAATTTATGGTATCAGAAACAGTCGTGTTTGTCGCTTTTCTCTCGACGCATCTCCCCCCCCCCCCCACATGAATCTTCTCCGGGAACAACGTAAACACACGCATCTTGTCAGAGAGTGCCGAAACACTATATGTGTATGTATCCCTACGGTACACTATCTGTATACCCTATACCCCTATATATGTATACCTTTGCGCTATATAGCATCTAGGCAACTATACATAGGCTTTTGCATATATACGGGTACACACAGCGAGCTTTACTGTATACACGCGGTATCTTTCGTCTGCTGCTGCTACTATGGCTACCGGCATATAACTAGCCTGACGCGCAAAATTAAAGTATTCGCGTGGGGGCTCTTTCACTAGCGCAGCTACTATACTATTACTACTACTACTCTTACTACTACTGCTATGCTTGGCGCTTTTTGGTCGCTTAATTTACATTAGCCTGGGGGCCTCTCTGGCGGCCTAATTGCGCTAGAGAGCATAGGAGTGGCGAGAGTGAGAGAGAGAGAGAAAGCTCGAAGAGCAAAAGCTCGTTGGAAACTCGCGTTTGTGTGCGTTACGGAAAGTGGACCGAGGAGTAGGTGGTGGTGGTATAGAGTAGGCACGTGCTGGCTGCAGCAGTATCACAAACAGATTGCTCCAGCCAAGGCAACGACAAGTTAAGTAGTATTGGCGCGACCGTACCATTAGCCATATATTACACACGCACCGAACGCCTACTCTCTCTCTCTCTCTCTCTCTCTCTCTCTCTCTCTCTCTCTCTCATTCACTCTCTCTTGCAGGGCCTACTGAAAAGAGCTTTTGCGCAATTACGCGTTCTCGTGTATACAGTTTCGTCTCTAGAGCTTACACCTTTTCTCGTATGTGTGTGTGTGTGTGTGTATCTAGAGGAAGCAGACGGCTCTCGGGTAATTGCACCAGTAGTCGATTTTGGCCTCTCTAATCCTCCCCTCCCCCCCCCTCTAATACCCTTCTCGCATCTGTGCGCAAGCTTTAGCATGGTCGACTTGGTCTCCTCCTCTAGAGCTATATCTGAGTATACAAGATCCCTCGCGCATTTCCTATGCAACGGGAAATTAATTTCGTGATTAGTACTCGAGATAGTGCCTATACTCTAGCGCTCAAGCTGGCGGATCTTTTAAAAGCTATCAATTATGCAGTCAGGTTATAGAAATCAGAGGAAGAGCTTTCGGATGATGTTTTAAAGCTAGATGCAAAAAGTATAGGTACTACATATTTTGTGAAATGTACAATATTAATAGAGAGAAAGGCACTTTGTAAAATGTTTCAGAGAATGTGCAAGCGTGCGCGTAGAGAAAATTCGATTAATTAAGCTTTGAAATTTCTCGCTAAGTGCTTTTTCTGCAAGCTCGCGCGCAAGCTCTCATGTACCGTGCACCTGCTGCTACGTGCATGAATATACGTGCGACATATCAGGCTGCTTATGTTGGACGTACATGATACATACAGCAACGCGTCACGTACTCTTAGATTTTAGCGAAATTCTCTCGCTGTCATCCTTTAATTTAAGAGCAGCAGCAGCACATCTCTACGAACATGACGTCCTCCTACTCGTCCTCGTAAACTGACCGTGTCCATACATATACATGCATATACTCTGTTTCCGAGTCATATCGGTCATCGTACACCTGGCCGGATATCTCCCTCGAAAATGCAAAGTCTCGCTCTGGTGATAGTAGTGATGGTGATGATGGTGGTCGTGGTATTATATCGGATCGGCTTTGCCACGCGCGATAACACACGTGGAGGCTTGTTTGTCACGGTGGCTGATAGTGTGTGTGTGTGTGTGTGTGTGTGTGTGTGTGTGTGTGTGTGTGTGTGTATGGGTGCAAGCACATCCACCGGATTTTCGAGCTTGCGACCGCACCGTTGCTTTATACGTGATGTTAAGCTAGGAAGCGTAGATGCACTAATTGTTTGGTGTGCCGTGGTAGTCCTATATTGAGAAAAGGGAGAGGGGGGACTGAGAGAGGCTTTTCGAGAGAGAATAGAACCTCGTCAGAGACTCTTGGGTTTATGCCTTGTTATATGGTTTGTGCGTGTTATTGCGGTCAATTATGCTGATGGAATATGTAACCTGAGGTTGGATTTTGAAGATTTGAATTTTGGAGAGTTTCTGGATTTGTTTTTGTATTTTGTTTGGTAAAAGATTTTAAATTTGGCAAGTGATTTTGGTGGAATAAAAAAAAAAATTTTTTTATGTATTTTTTTAAGAGAAAAGCTTGTTCGAGCATTTATTTGTAGAAGGTTGACTATGAGAGAGAAGACCTGGTTCATTTTTCTTGCTCTCCTTGTGTAAACTAGAATGTCCCTGGGACGAAATTTCCGGAGACACGGTATCCTCTGCAGCGTAAACGCTTTTCCTCTACACTTCTCTATAACCCTTCCTTCCCCTTGGTATTGAGATAAGCTGACTTCGTCTTTTGGTATAGACAAGAGGTGTAACTTGGTAAGGTGCGGTATAGAGGAGTATAGTTTTGCTCGGTCTAGCGTAACCTACCAAAATTTTGGGAGTATCGTTGTGTGCTGTGTATAGCTATATTATATGCTAGAATCACTGCACGTGCAAACTGGTAAATTTTCGGATCCGGTTTTCGAAATTCACAACTTCGTTTGTTTAAACACACGTGCTGTGTGTACAGAGTTCAAAGGGATATAGAAATAGAAAAGCTACTTTATTAGCAGATGGAATAAAGGTCAAATGTGAACAGTGTTGGTTTAATTTTGACCCTCGGTTACTTACATTAGATTTAGCCATCAATTAGTTTTGAAATTTAGTAATTTATTCGAAACTTCAAACTCGTTAGAATCAAGAGTTAAAAATAATGGTATTTGTTGGTATTACAAAGCTTTTAGCCTAAATACTCTCTACCGATTTGTGTTATATATGAGAGAGAGAGAGAGAGAGAGAGAGAAATTCAATTACGAAATTTAGCACTTAGCAGATATCAAAACGCTGTGTCGATCAATCGAAGAATTGTATACCTTTATCCCCTAAATTTACCCCCTATCCTACCTATACGTAGCTTACTACCACCATAGCAAATCTATTTTGCATGCGACGAACGTAAAATTTGTTTATCTGGCGAACCCTGGTATTCATGGTATACCTATGTGTGTGTGTGTGTGTGTGCATGTGTGTATGAGTGGGTTTGTGCAACCGCGGTTTTGTTGACAGATTGGACGCACACGATTTCTGGTATACTATAGCCAGGAGGAGAGAGGGATGGAGGGAGGCAATGCACTTCCTAATACATCACGTTGACAGAAATTCAGATAGCCCCTCCCATTTTCCATCTCTCTCTCTCTTTCTCTCTCACTCTTCCTATCTTTACGCTGAATACCGCTTATACATCGTCAAATGCAGTTGTAATTTATAACAACGATGACACGAATATCTCTCTTTCTCTCTGCCTTGGCAATGTTCAGGACTCTGTGAATATTAAAAAAAATCGCATCCTCGGATATGTTGTATATGTATATGCATCATACATATATGTAAAAACATGGGTATACGTATATAGCTATACGGAATATGTGCAAGCTGCACATCGCCGGCCCTACCGTAAATTCTCGTTATATGCGACGAAAGCAAAAAAAATTTGCTTCTCTCTTTCGCCTGAAATTTTGAATTATGATCTTGGCTGCCGATAAAGTTTGAAAAATGATTACGTGCACATACGTTTTTTTTATTTATTTTACAATCTTTCTTTCTTTTTCTCTCTTCATTTCTGGCACGCGATACGTAGCTGAAATATATTGCGGCGTTAAATACAGGACAAAAGAGAGACTCTTATTTATATTGAGATAGCCCCAGCGCGCGTGTGTGTAAAAACTTTTATTAGAGACCGTAAAGTCGTAGCAGCAGCAGCAGCGTAAAACAGAGTAGGCCAGTGTAGATGCTAGTCTATTCCTATATACCATCGGGCGTATCTAACTTCCAGCGCAAGCACTTAATATTTGCTAAAAGCCAGCAATGCATTTCCTCCCACATACACATACCATGCTGACGATAGCCTTGATAGCCTCAGCGGTCTCCTTCTCGCTAGACGGCGACTCGACCGGTGTACTACCCAGGTACTTAAGCTCGAACGTGGTCTCGGGCACAACGTCCGCATCCTCTGGTCCGCTACGACTGCTGCTCGCACTCGCACTGGTACTCGCGCTAGTGCTTGTGCTTGCGCTTGCTGTGCTGCAGCTGCCACCGCTGCTGGATGTGCTTGGACCCATGGACTCGCAGCTGTTGGCCAGCGCCCATTCCTCGCACAGTTCTGAAATACAGAAAACAATATACGAATATGAAATTGGAGTTTGAAGTATGTATGCGCGGGTTTAGAAATTTGGATAAAATTAAGCTCTGCCGACACGCATACGTGTCGATACAAGTTTCGAATGAACTTACTTCCTTCCTTTTCGTACTACTGGAAAATTACTCTTTTTCTTTTATTTTATCTTTTTCGAAGAATCGAAGCTGCTGCTGCGGCTGACTTTTCGAATTTGCTATAGCGCCGATCGACTTTCTCGAAGGAATTTCAAAGTAGCTTAAAGGGAGTTTCAGCTTTTCGAAAGCGGCTTTTACGCTTTTCCTTGTTTCGCTAGTCTTAGTTTCCGAAGCTAACGCGTGGACGAGTCAATATGTGTGTGTATGTGTCTGTCGCGTTATTTGGACACCTACCGTACCGATCTTTTATAGTAAAAGACTCGAATTGTTTATCGGAATTTGTAGACTTACAGCTAATATATTGCAAAGCTAAAAGTCAATTTTATTGCATCTTGATGTATATTTATTTACGTGAGACTAAAAAAAATCACATGGTTTATGGGTAAGTGCTTTTGCGCGCATCAGTAGTAAATGTCAGGATATAGTCAGACGTATACGGAAAAAAGCATATAAAATTGTGTGCTCATCTTCTCTGCTACTGTAAACGTAACACAAAAGCTGCTAGAGATATTTTTCTTACATTTTCAACTTGTAAACGGAAAAAGAATCGTAACAACAGCAACAACAACTGGTTGCTATGATACTTTTTATCATTTCTGAAATAAACAAGAAAAGTCGTTCACATTTTAAAATAAAGAAAAATGTGTGTATCTGTCGTTTGTTGACGTAAGTTAAAGAAAAAGAAAAAAAGAGAAAAAAGATTGTTGTTATAACAAACCATTACGTTTTTGCAAGCTCATCTGCCAGCTATAGTTCAAATGGCATGAGAAATAATGAAAGCATCGAATGAAATCGGTCGAATTGTCATTCGCGAGTCGAGAGGATCCATTTCTCAATGTTATAGTGGCGGAGGTAAAAGGTTAAAAAAGTAGAAAAGCTTGCACTCGTTCTGTCGAGACCAAAACAAATAACCGTCACGCCATTTGAGACAGAAGGGAAGAAAAAGAGAGAGAGAGAGTAACGATAAATTAGCAAAGAAGAGTCGCATTGCGCGACGAAGCGATACGCCTGCTGGCAAACTTGAAGCGACAAATAAAACGCGGAAAAAGACGGAAGAGAAAAAGACAGGAAGAGAGAGAGAGAGAGAGAGAGAGAGAGAAGGAATGAGAAAAAGGAGGGAGAAATGCAGGTGGCAGTAGCTATAGCGCGGTACGACGCGCGAGCCTTTAACGAAGAGACATTAGCTCGTTAGACACGACGTACGCGACGCGAATGCTACCGAGCGCTTCCTGGAATGTGTTCTTCTTTCTCCTTCTTTCTCTTCGCCACTACCCTATACCTCTCTTTCTCTCTTTTCCTGCTAGTCACTGTCTCAACGATTCTCTCTGAAAAAAAAGCTCGCGCAAAGTACGCTATAGTAGTAGTAGTACGCCTGGCTATACGTATATCCTAGTAAAAAATTCAAAAGTCCGGTCTCCTGCTTCTTCCTTTTTTTATTTTTACATTTTATGAAAGAAAAGAGAGCAAGAGAGAGAGAGAGAGAGAGAGAGCTTCCGCGAAACCACTTTTATGCTGGATGATGAAAGTCATTGCTAGCTTTTTTTTCCTTTTATACACCGCCACTAGCGTCGCTTGGCTTTTCACGCTTGCGAAAATCGTTTGTTTGCAAAAAAGAAGAAGAAGAAGAAGAAGAAGGTATAAAATAATGAAGCTGAAGCTAGCGGCCGAACCCAGCGGCCGTTCAGGGACGAATAGAGCCAAAAAAGGGCCCCGTACAAAAAAAAGTTGAAAAATACAAAAAAATTTTAAATAACACTATAAAATTCATAGCTATTGATTACAGGTCTCAATAATCTGTAAAACTTAAGAAAACATTGCCAATTTTGTTATAAACAAATAGACTCTGCTGTATATACGTATTATATATATCGGGCTAATTTGTTAATAAAAATTGCCCACACTATTCTTTTTTAATAAAACCTTCTGGAAATTATAGCTAAGGTATCTAACTTTAAGAAA
>JAPYZE010000869.1:0-47845 GCA_030522805.1 Leptomastidea abnormis
CCCGACCTGCGTGTAATTACGGCCTCGGCTTCGCCTCGGCCGTCAACACACGCAGGCCGGGAAATCGACCTTTCTGGCCATGGGTCGTAATATACTATTCATGTTTTTTTGTTTGTTTTATGTGTACATTTGATAATAATTTAATTGATTAAAATTTCTTTTTAAATGAGTAGTTTAATTACTCGCATTGATTGAATAATAAACGTCAACAAAGTTTTCATTTACTTTTTTTTTGCTACAAATTTTTGGTTTATTTATTCTTTGCTACTGTGAATTTAAAAAAAAAAAGAAAAAAGGTTAACGATATACTGCTGTATTCTGTATTTTTTCTAAAAATTACACAGCATAGTCGCGCATTCAAATGCGTTGAAAAGCCCTCTGTCTATAGACAAGCAAAAATACTATCTCTCTCTTACTCTCTTGCGCCTTTCTCCTCATGTATCATTCAGTTGTGCATTCGTACGTGTCACAGAGACAAATGCGTGGACGTTAGCAAGTTTTTCTTTCGTTTTCATCCTCCCCTATTTCAGCTTATATCACCATCTCTATGCTTCTGTCTACCCCACATTAGAGAAAGGTAGTTATTAATGAGCTTGCGAGAGCTTGCGTATACCTTGTCGATAATGGACTTCATAAAATTACGTCCAGTGTTTCTCTCTCTCTCTTTTTTTATGCGTCATTTGGACTTCTTCTTTTTTTTCGTTTATCGTTTATATAGGAAAAGGGAGATACGAGTATAGAAAAGCTTATGGCACGGAAACTTATGTGTTTGTAAAGCATTAAGTAAAAGAGATTTTTATGGTATTTGCCGAGAGGGTAGAGAAACCTTTATAGTATTTTATTTTATTTTTTGTTCCTTGATACAGAGAAGAAGATAATTTTATTTTTTTTTACCATCGGCAAACTAATCTTCTTTTATATTTACACTGATGCAAGAATCTCGTGTAACGTTAAATTTATTTACTTTTTAAAATTACATCTCACTTTATACTATATTGGTTTTATACGACTACTATATTAATTCATGTAAAATTTTCCAAGCAATTACGAGGTTAAAGAAATAAAGCGATTGTAGTAAAAGCTCTAACGATAATTAATACACAGCAGAAAAGAGAGAGAGCGAGTAAGAGCGAGTAAGTTTCTTATAAATTCAAAACGTTAAGAAAATCCTTCGCTCACTTCTCGTCTGGTCTTCTTCATCTTCTTTTCCTATTTTATTTTCTTTTACAGCCGCGAGAACTACCGTTTCATCTTGTGGCTGTGTGTGTATGCGTGGAGGAATGGGCATTTGCTCAAGCTCGAGCGCGAATTGCCACTTTTATCGCAACACACCGAGCGGAATAAGACGGCTGGCTTCACGAATGGCGCATACCTCATCCTTCCTCCTTCTTTATTTTCTTTCTCTCTCTCTCGGTAATGAATGAAGATCCCTTCGAGGCGGAGGATTAAATTAACACTGGAAAATACCTTACCTTACTCCGGCAGTACGTCATACTCGCGTTAGCTACTTTCTCCCCTTTTTCTCTTCTTCTTCTTCTTCTTTTTTGAATCCCCTCAGCACTCAGCCTTCTTTCTTTCTTTCTTTCTCACGAAAGTATACTTGTTTTTCCAGTAGAGAGTCGTTACGCAGCCACTGAGAGTCGCGTCTGAGAGTACTAGCGAATTTGCATGAGCTTTTAGACGAGCAACGACTGTCCAGTTAGACTTATACGGTATATCCCAACAGCTACTCTTTACTTACGCGCCATTGACACCTTGTCTGCTTCTGCAAAGTAAGACTCTTCGTTTTATCCTCTGACTACGAAAATCCGTTTAGCTAAAATGAGATAAGAGATTGTATCTCTCTAAAGAATTGCCTCTAACAAAATTATCATACACGGAAAAGAAGTACCATCAGCTTTGGCTAGCTGAAGTCGTGTATTTTACTTTGTGCTCTTCTTCTTCTTCTCTTCGGCACGTTATTAACGTTTACGAGAACCAGGGGAGATATGGCAAAGTTTGCTGGGCATTGTTTTGCCACCGCGACGACGAACTGATGTGGCAGCTGTGTGCTGATTCTACTCTCGTAATCTCCCTAGGACACTTTTGGCGGAAGTATACAAGGACCTTTAGAATTTGAAATTCGAATCGCAATGGTGCTTGGGGTTCATTCGCAAAAACTGTTTATACCACCAACGTTTGAAGTTTGTTAAATTATTCAATTTTTTTTTTCCTGACAGTCATCCGTGCCTGTATGTACTTTCTGTCCTTTGTCGTTTATTAGCTTTGTTGTGTACTGACCGCGAGAACGTGTTTAGACTTTTTTGTTTCGATTTCTTTATAAAGAAAACTTTTTTTTTATTGAATAAGGAAGTATTTTTTTTAAATTTTGAACAACTATTAACTGATTCAAAAAATTTGTATATTAAACTAAACGTTGTATTCATTTTATTAGTTTTATCTACTTACAAGTAGTAATACATACGTTTAGTCAGACATACCTTTTAAATTCTAGTTTTTTCGAAAAGCTGATAAATTGGCTAGATTATAAAACAAGTGCAATAAATTTGTAATAAATTTCTAATCTAAAAAATTATTATATTCTATTCTTACCATTTATTTCTTCACATAGATACTATATATCATTAAAAGAAAAAGTTGATAACGTTACACCAACAGTATCTAAATAACTAATTTTCTAAAATTTGATATCTCATAAACTTTAAAGTTTAGAAAATATACATGACTAGTATAATGTCAGTCAGCAAGTACAATTCGTAAAAAAAAATCATTATTTTCCAAACTAAGTTAGTCTCAACGAAATTTCCCCAGTTGAAATTTTGGAAAATTTCATTCTAACGCCGTCTGGTGAATTCTCGTAATTCCGTTCGCAAAATTCAAACGACTCGTAGCCAAGTGAATTAGCATTTTTGAAAGTTTCGCTTGGATTCCGATTGTAACTCAGAGAGAGATAGAAAGCTAGCTACAGTAGCTTCGTCTATTATCCTACTCTAAACGTAAAGGCCATACGCCGCTCATCTGCGTGCGCACATAAATGTGATTTGGAGCACATCGCCATCATTAGTCGGAAGCGCATATCGTAGTTGGCTGAAAAAACAAATTTCTAGTTATGTATGAATGAATTATCATTACACATCTTTGGTGATAACGAAGCCAGTAGCAGTCGGCAGATGTTTGGGTAACAATCGAAGTTTATTCTGTTCTTCTCTGAAATGATTGGCTCCAAAGCCGTATAGTAGGAGAACAGCGATTGATGCAGTTCTTCTATAAACTTAAGAATTTAAAAAACTTCTTCTCAAATCTTTTTTTCTTCTCAATCCCTTTCTTTATTTCTCTTTCTGTCTCTTCTTTTTGACATTATAGCTTCTGCAGCCTATAAACTGTCAAGCCCATAATTCGAAAGCTCAGAAATGCAGCTCGCGCCACCTTCAACTCGCACTATATACACTACCTCAAACCATCCTATCCGATGCCCCGATTCCTACTGCTATATAGCTTTTGTACTTTACGGTCGTTTTATGGGAATTTTATCGTTGTATAAACTATGGCCGTATCGTACGTCCCACTACCCCTTCTACTGAATACCCCCCCTCTTTCTCAGATTATTCCGTGTGCCGAATCCGTATCAGCAGGCTGGGGCGTTCACGCGAGGAATTGAGATGTGTGTTAGTGGGGAGGGGGGATGAACGTGTCGCCAATTCTCGAAAGCGCTTTGCACAGATTATTCAAGATTATTTAACTGCACGCACATATTATATAAATTAAATAATGTTTAAACTTACTGATTTTATACGGTAAATTATAAAATTGTTATTATTGATGACAAAATAATTTATTTGTTGTAATTGTTTTTTATTTGACAATTTTTTTTTTATATTCAATTTATTAGTCATTTGTCAAGTAAGAAATTCATAAATATAAGAACAAAGTCTCTCCCAAGAGGTTGTGAACTTAAGCTGGATACAGCCTACCTATATATAGATAAAACGTGCTTACGATGAATAAATAGTAAGGTTAATGTCGGCAGCTATCAAAGGGGGAGTAAGCACACGTTAGCAAACGAGCTTACGATGGCGTCGCTTTTTAATTTCTAATCAGGCTGACAGTTACAGATGAGCCTAAAGCTGAGCAAGGTATAGAAGGAAGAGGAGGAAAGGAAAGCCTACTGCTTGTAGTCAGAGAGAAGAGAGGCCTGGCACAAGCTTAACCTCGGCGAAATAATGGAAGTTCTCGGGTGCAGTAGTAACAGTTGGTGGGACACACGCGAGGCGCTTATTAGAAAGCGCGCGCGGGCGCTGGGCTATACCGATTGTACCGTACAATAAAAAAGTTTGCACGAACCTTAGGGAGGGTGGGAGGGAGTCCGATAATCGGGCGTGTCGAGAGAGCGACAAGGAGCAGTTGGAGGTGGAGGAGGGGGACTGGCGTTCCAGTGGCAATTTGGTCCCGAGGCCGCTGCGGCTAACGGCCTCTCCAACTTTAGCCTCTGACCTCTGCCTCAACCCTTCTTCTCTTCCTCCCCCCCCCAACTCCCTTCTTCTTTATCCCAACACCTGTCGGCCACGGAAAACTTGCCTGGTCGCTCTACTCGTACTACTACTACTTCTAAAATTACCGGCTGGATGTATAGCTGACCTCTCTGTACCTCTCTACTTCTTCTCCTCCCGTTCCGGTTGACCTATATAAATTACAGCTGCGTCCTAAGCCAGACAAGAGAGTATAAGGTTAAGGGAGGGTTGGCGAGAAACGCAGCCACAGCCGCCTCTGCAATAACTCCTTTGACTGGCTTTCAATCCCTCTCTTTTCATCTCTATTTGAGCTCTCTCGTGTGTGTGTGTGTGTGTGCGCTACCACCTTGCGTTCCTTCCCACACGCCAAAGCTGTATTGCTTCGCGCGTATTCGTAAGAGAGAGAAAGAGAAAGAGCCTTATTATTATTGCACGCTGCGGTCACGACTTTATGAGCGTAATTAAAACGTCGTTTTTCACTTTTCTTATTGCTTTCACTCAAATGCTGCGATTTTATTTTCTTTCTCTCTCTCTTTTGTTTTCTTTTTTATACGATGTTTTAATCGCTTCTCATAAGCACATAAGTTTTTTTTTTTAGATTTCCAGTTAATTTAAATACATCAATGCTATTTTAAAAATACGTTATGTAAGCTTTTTTTTAAGGTATTATTTATATATTTAGACTTAAAAACATATATCGAGTTGTCGTGTCTACTAAATTATTATCAGAGTATAAAAAAAAAATGAGAAAGGGTATAGTACTTTTCGTTGTAAGATGTTTATGTTCAGGTATATATACAGAGCTTCGTGGGGGCTAGTGATATTATTTTAAACCGTCACTTTCAGCCGAGCTTTTTCTCGTCTGCAAGCTCGGAGCTTATACAACGCAAGTCGTATGTCTCTCGCGTATCTCGGCCAAATTATCGTCCTTGTTCCTTGTCGCTCGACTATACGACGATGCTTGTAACTTGTCTTCTACTTCGTCTACTGAGACATACGCGTTGCACGTATATACTATACATATGTATATATATGTTCTAATGCCTGCAAGTTCTATTTCGTAGACGTGAGTATGCTCGATTGCCTGCTTGAATTATAACTGCAAGAGAAGGAAAGACGTTGAAAATTTTTATCGTGTGACAGTACGATATGTTACTGAATTATACTTATTATTGTTCTTGCATTGTTTTTAATAATACTACTGCTAAATTTAATTCTATTTAATTTACATAAATTTGTTCTAATAATAAATCGGGCTATAATCTTATTAAGATATGTTAATATTGAAATTTTATAAAAAAAAACATTTTGCTTAATTTTTAAAATAAATCTATTTACCCAAAATTTTAAACTTGTTGATTTTAGTTACTCATTTAAAATGTATATTCATAATAAAAACTAACAATGCATTTTTAAGCAATAAAAAGCTCAATCATAAACCATAGACTATTCGATATCGAGTTATAAAAATCAAATCAAAAATCATTGGAATAAAGAATTGAATATATATGTACATACATACATACATACATAGATGTATGTAACGTCGTCACGGCATCTGATTTGCCTGTGTATAAAAGTTAGCTTCGAGAAAAGTAGAGGGCGAGCGTAGCCCGCGTCCGGTTATATTGGATTTGCGGCGTGCATACGTGGGTGAGCAAGCAGAAACGGCAAGCAAGAGAAAGAAGAAAGAGGAGGAAGGAAAGGAGAGGAGATGGTAGTTTATTTGGCGGTGGGCCAATATCGGTCGGCATAGCCGCTCCTCGGACAATCGCGACGACGACGACGACGACGACGAGAACGACAACGATGAGAAAGAAGGAGGAAAAGAGAGAGTGAGAGAGTATAGAATATAGAGGGATGGTGGTTGCTGCTATGGTGCTGGTTTTGCTGTAACGCTCATTCGCTCCCCGCACACGTATCATCCGTCTCTCCGGCAGCTGCGGGCCCTTATCCTTTATTTCACCGTTCGACGGCCCGTGACAGTGGCCGTGTGCCTTCCCTTTACCTCACTTTATACGTAACGCCCCCTTTCTCTTTTCTCTTTTTTTTTTCTTCTTTTTTTTCGTACGCGCTGAATACGTAAGGCGCCTGGCTGGATTAGAATGCGCGTTAGAATCGTACGGTATTATTTCTTCGATCTTCTCTATTCTTTTTTTTTCTTTCTTTCGATTTTCCGTCTGCGAGCTTTTCATATGTGGATAGAAAGAGAGAGAGAGAGAGAGAGGAGGTGGAGAGAAAAAGAGAAGATATGTGTTTTGCTGGTCTCGGTAAAATTGAGTTTATTCGTGCGTTTTTATTTTCATTCTTTTTTTTTTTTTATTTTTTCCTGTGGTTTGTTATTTTGCTGGTTGTAGCTTGATGCATACATCTTTAATTGTAATTTAAAGCCACGATAAAGTAATTCGCATATGTACTTGCAGTGAACGACGATGTAGATTCAACTGGGTATGTATACAAGTCTGTTGATGTCTTTTAATTTAACTGCATGTTCTTGATTTACGTATCTCACAATAACATTCCAATAATAACAGCTGCTTGTCGAATAATTACTAGCGATGCACTTTAAGTATATACGAACGAAACAAAAGCTTTCAAGAAAAAATAAAAATAAACTTGAAAATAACCAGAAACCAAGTTATATAAAGCTATACAGAATAAGCTGCATATATTGCTGTGAGCTTACACGCTAACGCAATTTTATTTTTTATTCTACAAGAAAACGCAAAAAAAGTCCATTTTTTAAGTCATTTTCTCCATCCGGCATACACTCTATAGGAAAATCTAGAGTGCGAGAAATTTTCCTTTTGGCTCTTTATGCGTGTGTATCTAACCGCGACTCCTGACTCTCTGATGTCTGCTTGTTGGAGAAAATGTAATAATAACAATGCCTAAGCTTTTTCATTTTCCCCAGAGAAGGCCAAAACACGCCACTCGAGTCGTGTGTGTGTGTAGATGTGGGGAGGGAGGGTAAAGGTGTGTGTGTGTGTGTGTGTGTGTGTACGTGTGTGTGTGTGTGTGTGTGTGTGTATAGGGAGAAAGCAGGCTGAAATAAAAAGGCAGTTATCGCGATAAGCGTCGGCCCGGGCCAGGAGGCGTAAACTTTATTAAGCAATGAAGGTGTAATGTCCTTTGAACGTCGGCGTAATATGGGTAGAGAGAGAGAGAGAGAGAAAGAACTTGTGGGGTGGGAGGGTTGATGGGACCAAGCGTGTACACATATACATATACATACATACACATACACATATGTGTGTAAGCAGAGTTGAGCCAGGGCTGATATCTTTTGACAGCTCGCTAAAGTAACCTTTTATTTTTTCTTTTTTGTCCTTTCCTTCTTTCTTTCTTTTTACTTGATACAAAAGGTTGCTTCTGTAATATTAGGTAAAATGTGAACTATAAAATTTTCGAAATTCATATAAAACATTATAAATTTTTTTTTCAATTTGAACGAATCGACCAAATTATTTAGTTGAGAAAAAAACAAAAGTCTGTGGATATATACTTGACCGTATAGTTGCAGGAAAAATAGCGACAAAAAGCCTTTGAAGCTTGAATCGTTTCTCATTGTTTCCACATCTGTTATAAAGTAGAGAAAGAGAGAGAGAGAGAGAGAGAGTAGCGTCTGTGAGAGCAGTCGCACGTGAAACCACGAGATAAGCACTTGGCCGCCTTACACAGCCTGAGGCTTGGTAAAGTGGAAAACAGTGAGAGAGAGAGAGAGAGAGAGAGAGAGAGAGAGAGAGTTAAGGTGGTTATAGGTATAGAAGGTAAGGGAAGATAAGCAAGTTACGAGAGAACTAGAGAAGATCTCGTCTCAAATAATTCTTCGATGGTCAACCCTATCTACTCGGCAAGCTTCGCGAATATTATGAAAGAGAAAAAGTCACCGGACTCTCACGATTTTCAGTTACCATAAGTGTGTATAAAGAAAAAGGGGTAAGCGAAAAGAGTACGAGGAGATGGCCTACGGACATCTGCTATGTTTTCGCTTGTTCCCCCCCTTTTTTTTTCTTTTTCTGTGTCATTTTCTCGTTCTTTTCTCGATATCGTAATAAAAGGGAGCCCGCGCTTGGAGAATAATGGAGAGGATGAGAATAGAGAGAAAGAGGGTGTGTGTATAAGAGATGTGGAACGAGACAGGAAACGAGAAAACGAGACAAAACGATGTCGTGAAGAGGAAAAATATACACTCGATTTTACTCTTACTATACTATAGTTACGATGTGTGTGCTATCTATGAAAACATAGCTTATCCCTATGGAATATATGTATATACGTAATGTTATATAAGGGATGAGGGTGTGTGTACTACCCGTGTATAAGAGGATGGTACAGACGATCGTATTTAACGATGACCACTCGATAGGAAAATCGAAAGTGTGTAAGTTTTTTGCAATAAGTTTTGATGTATATATAGACATGAAAATAACAATTTTTTATATCGACTTTGGAGTATATATGTGAAGGTTTTTTAATTTTCATAAATTTTTGTGCTTTATGCACTATTGGCAAGGAAGCAATTTTAATTTTTTTTTTCTTAAATTTCAATGAAAAAACGATAGATTGTTCGCTTAAATAAATCTAAAGATTTCAATTTAAAAAATCAATAAGATTTATCTAGATACAATAATGTATTGTTAATTACATTTACCTAATTTATTATTGACAATATAAATTTATTCGCAATTTCTTTTTTTTTTTCACCGCATAAATTCTTGATTCAAGTGTGTACATATATAGATGGTAAAAACATATTTCACAAGTTATACACTCGTCAACACATAAACACGAGCTTAAAAAAGAAAAAAGAAAAGAAGAAAAAAGAAAAAAAGAAAGAAATGGCATTTTAAAGACCAAGAATATGAAGGACTTTATTTTCTTCTCGTTTCCCTCGCTCAACAGCAGCAGCAGCAGTAGCACCAGCACTAGTAGTAGCATATACACAATTTTTTATTTACCAGAGCAGAACAGCAAGCAAGGCTATAGTAGCATATAGCACTCCATCACTATACGAGAGAAAGGAGGAAAAAAGAAGAGAGCAAGGGGGAAAGGGAGAAATAAAGTTTTTTTGAGTCCAGTCGTTTCAGCAAAAACTAGAAGAGAAGAGTAAAAAGAGAGTCGAGAGTAAGAGAGAGAAAGAGAGAGCAGAGAGAGCAGAGAGTCGCACATCGGGCGGGCTTGATACTTCTACAGTAGGGCGGAGTCTCTCGGTTCCAGCTGCATATCGCCGGTATACATACACACACGCCAAGCCGCTTGGTAAGAAAAGGTCCACGGACATATATACCTATATGTATGTGTGTGCAGAGAGAGGTCGTGAGAGTTACGAGACGACTACGACGACGACGACGGCCATCTTCGTGTCCTTTTCGCGTATCTACCAGTTTCTTTCCTTCCTTCCTTAGCCTTCCTCAGCAGGGGGGCGTCTTCTCCCGCGTAGTTTCTTTCCGGCCGCCTACGCACACTGCAGGAGTAGTAGCAGCAGCAGCTCTGCACACAGCTAGCTAGCTAGCTAGCCTCAAGTTGAAAGCACCAAGGGTCTCATACATCATCATTGCGTCTTACAAGGCGCTGCCGCTTGCTCTAAGTGCCCCCCCCCCCCCGGAATTGCCTCCCACCTTTTCCCTCTCTGACGATTTCTTGATCTTTATTTTCCATCTACTTGGTGTGCACTTGGCCTCTCTTGGCAGCTTCTTTTTTTGCTCTTGGGACTATATCTTGGCTCAGCGGAAAATTTCCGTGAACGAATGTATACAACCTATATCCTCTATATGTATATGTGTGATATAAGACCACTCGCATTTTAAGGCTCGAATTACAAGGAGGAGCTTTATACTACCGACTTTTCATCCCGAATAGGATTGATTGTAGAAAGAACGAGAAAGAAAGAGAGAGAGAGTAAGAGTGAGCTTGCAAGCTCTCTCTCTCTCTCATCTTTATTTTCTTGCTTCAACAAGCTCACCCACTCGCCTTTTCTTTTTATTCTCATCCTGCTAGCCGCGACATACCTACGTCCAAGAAAAAAAGGGCGTGCCCACACTTTTATTTTCAGAGATCTCATGTAATTGTTAGCGGCGTTGTGCTATAACGTTGGATTTACGGTGGATGTGCGATAAGCGAGAAATGTCTGCTTGAAGGGAGGGTGGGTAGGAGGAGCGGAAAGAAAAAGGAAATAACTTTGAGCCTGTGTTATACTTGTGGGAGGGGAGGTGGATCATTATATTTGACCGAAGTGAATGGCTTTTCTACTGGTTTGTATATAATAAGGTCGACACGACAGAGAATATAAACTTGATGAAATTTCATTTAATCAAGGTAGATGAGACCTTGTTGTCTTGCAACCACATATACTTCATACTATAATTTCAACCTAATTTAATTTAATTGAAAAAAATTTTTTTCTATTATTAATCACCATTATAATAAAGACAAGGCTGTTTATTTTAAAAATATCTCTGTAATAAAATTGAATCTAAAAATATAAAAAACAAATACGTACAGGACAATAGTATATATAAAAAAAAAATGTGTTTCTAAATCGTATATGGTACATGTTTGTTATGTTAGACACGCAAGACAACAACAACAACAACAACAATAACAGCAACAAAAAATACCGGTAATAAAGTAAATAGCGCGTGAAATAGAAAAATAAAAAGAAAAAATAAATAAAAAGGAGATCATATATAGGTATATATAGTTCACAATTGTGGGGCTTGAAAATGACGCAAGTGGAAAACCCAAAATGTCGTGTATGCGAGCGTAAACGTGTAGAACATGTCTTTCCCTCTCTTTTCTTTCCTTTTCCTCTTACTCACTCACTTCCCATCGTAAGCACACGCAACGAAGCGCATCTCTACCATTTGTCCGGCAAGCTCGTGCGCGCGTGCAAACAAATGGATCTCAAGCCTCGTCTTGGCTGTCTTCCTCCCTCTCTCGTAAAGCTCTAAGCTTACCTCTTTCTCTCTCTCTCTCTCTCTCTCTCTCTCTCTTTGTAGTAACCATAGAAAAGCTTTTTTTTCGTACCAGGGATTTGCTGACCGATGGCTTTTACTATTATACCCCAAGAGTATAGCGTACTAAAAAAGAAAGAGAAAAAAGCCGGATACCTATATGTATAAAGCGTGAATGCGTATTAAACTTTACATCGATCCGCAAGCTCCGATCGTTTTCCGAGCGTTCGCTTGCGTAATACCGGCTGATGCGTTAGGCGCGTGGTATATAACAAATGGATATAGCGTCAATGGCGTCGAAAAAGCACCGGTTTAAGCTGAACGGCTTATCCTCGGTGATGCGAAAAATCCGTTTGGCCTTACATCGTATTAGGCGTAAGCACGCGTGCGTATGAGCTTTCGCGTAACGGCTAAAGTGACACGCATTCCAACGTTATGTGTGTGTGTGTATATGTATATATATATCTCTCTCTGTCTGACGATTACGTACACAAATGTGTATCAAGAGGAGAAGGACGAAACAGATATAAAGCGAGAAGCTATACCAGGATATCGTTCGAGTTGGGTATATGAAATCCAGAATAGCTCGATGGAGAAACGTGTTTCTGTGCAAGCACACGTACACGCGTACAGGTGAAAGCTCCTTTACGTTTTTCTTCTTTCTCTTTCTTTGGTAATTATGCTATGATAGTATAATTCGATTACAGGTAATCCCATCGCGCGTGGCTATACCACGTGTCCTCGCAATTGAACGTCTAATTAGATTAATTTAAAATTTTCTACGACTTCTGCTATCTCGTTCTCTTTTAGCCATATAATCTTTCTTGTCCTTAAAAACGACGAGTTCAATTAGCAGATTGCAAGTGTAACCGCACGAAACTAAGACAATTCGATGTAGGTACATTACCCAGAAAGACTTTATGAAGCGCGTGCTTATATATACCTATATTGATGTAACTTGCTACACAGCTTACCTGTCGGATGCAGCAATCGCCAATGCACAATTCAAATTCAATACCTCATCCCACGTTCCTAACTCTCTCTCTCTCTCTCTCTCTCTTTCTCTCTCTTGCGGCTGTAGCAGTTGTGGTACTCTTGCTTCCACGTCCTTGCTTTCGAGCTTGCACAAGTCGCGCTGCTAGAGTACAGTGGGGCCACTTATGCGGCTAATTGCCCTAGACTAAAATGCTCTTTTGGGAGAGGAAAAGAGAGAGAGAGAAAGAGTGGGAGGGGGAAGGGATCTTCCTGAAGTCCCCGAGCGCAAGCGCAGCCCTGATGTTGCTGCTGCTGCTCGTTTTTATGCAAAAGGGTAAGGAGTAGGAGGTGAAGGTAGCGAGCAATTGCGCGCGTTTTGCTCGCTCGCTCTCTGTCTGTATCTTTTAGATTCCAATTATGGGGGCTTAGGTGGAACGGCAGATTAAAAAGGCATTAAAGGAGATTTCGAGAAATTAGATGGTAATGGTGGCTGCTGGCTCTTGGAGTTGGGTAGTTGGTAGTGGTGGTGGTGCTGATGGTATAGTTGTGGAATATGGGTTTATATAGGTGTGTATAAATGGTAAAATGTGGGTGCGGATGTCTTGGTCTTGCCGCAGGTTTAGCTGTTCGACCGTTGACTGCCTCCGACGCTGCTGCTGTTCCTTCTGCTACAGCTACTGCAAATAATAATGGTGCGAGAATGAGTTTGTTATTTGTTACGTGGCTTTATTAGGTCGCTTTGTAAATGTGAGTGTGTGTGCGTTTGTATGTGTGTGTGTGTGTGAGAGAGTGAGGAAAATGTGTAAAGGAGTATGAGCGTTATACGGTAATCGTGTAGCATCACGCGCCGACCAAACTTCACCCCATTAACGTATACCTTCTCTCTCTCTTCTACTACTACTACTATTCGGATACATGTTTTAACGATAATTGCGCACCATGCAATGTTTCTATTTTATTGACGTTATATAGCGTTGGGATAAACTCGCTTAAATTTCAACGAATATTCAAATTTACTATGTGGAAAGAATCATTTCTATATCAGTTGTTAAAATGATCTAATATCACAATTTTTAAAAAAAGCTTTACATGAAAATAATTTTATGAAAATGTAATTTATTAATGTATAAAAAAAAATATTATTTAAAACTTGTCAACAAATAAAATAAGATGTAGTTGCAATTAAAGTATAAAAATCTCAATTCATCACACAAATAATTACAGCTTTATAATTTCGCACATAAAAAAAAAAAGAAGAATGATCTATTTATCGCGAGCTTGCAGGATCTTTCGAAAATTAAGCTTTCGCAAAATATATGTATAACTATACGATGCGGACTTGCGCGTGCTTGCAAAATTTAGACTACAAACACGCACACACGCTCAAAGTTGCATGACGAGTGCATTAAGCTGACAGGGTTGTTGTATACAGGGAATGGGATGGAGAGAAATAGGAGAGAGAGAGAGAGACTTGAGAAGATGCATAATGTATATCGTGCGCAAGCGCAAATCTAGAGCTCTTCTTAGCTTGCAAACTTTGGGGGAGCGAGTATAGTCAAGCAACCACAGTAACCTCGCCAGCTTGATATAGCTTGAGCTTGAGTCTTTGAGTACGACGAGTCGCGTGACAAAAGTCGCACCTGAGCTTGTGCTTCTGTTCTGCTAGACACTACTGCTACTCTAACTATGTCAATTACGATAGTTTCGGGTTATTATATATCACGACTTTATATATCAAGCTGCTTGCTTGCTTGCTATGTTACACTACTCGGGTTACCTATGTTATGTGCTTTGAGGAGCTTGCAGTGTGTAATGTATAGTATGTTTGATGAGAGCCGATGAGTTTTATTTATCGAAGGAAGGAGAAATGCTTTTTTTTAACTTTGTCGATGTTGGTATTATACTTGACTGATGGAGTTACTTTACTGTAAAAGTTAAAAAATTGACTTGAAAGTACAAATACTAATTTAACTTTGGATATAACTTTTGTAATATTATCATTATTGAAGAAAGTAACTTGACTAAGCTTAAATATCGATAATGTTAATATCTATAAAGTTTATTTTATTTGAATAATAGTAGAGTTAACGTTTTACTTTGTAATTTTTTAAATAATACTTTATTTACTTTATGTTGATAAGCTTTCAGTAAAATCACTCGTTGTTTTTCTTTGTATCAAATATCTGTAATTAAAAAGCTCTTATTTTAAAGCTCCTTTTTTCTTGATAATTCCATCAAACTTAAAAAGAGAAAAAAACCAAATCTAGATAGAACAATCTTACTATAAATACAAATATACTATAAAAAATTTCCAGAAAGCAATAAAAATAAAGCACACCTTTTCTCCAAAGCTTTATATCAACGTAAAAATCGCACATGCACATTGTATCCGTTTTCATGTGTAACTTTCAGGTGACGCGTGTGACCACCTCGAAATTTCGCCTTTAAGAAATTCACAAGTCCGTGGAAATATTGAAAAAGTCCGTTAAGAAAGTTGGACCGTCTTGTTTCCGTGTACTTTGCTATACCGAAGAGTTTGCTGGGGAAGAGAAGTAGGAGAAAAGTGAACAGCATCGATTTTATATATACGATCTACGGAGAGATGAATTGAATAAGAGGAAAAAGCTAGAAGATAAGTTATATATGTGGGAAACTGGAATAGAATGGCTTCTGATTTGTTTCGTACGATGGAATATAGATGTGTATGTATTGACCATGATGTTTGCTATGATTAAAAAAATTTGTCCATCTTTTTGGATTCAGTTTACAAACTGGAAATTTATAATCATTTTGTGGGTTGTTAACCTCAAATGACTTGTAATCAATTGAAACAACGAATACGGTGAATATAATGAAGTTACCTTATTATGTGTTTCATCACGTTCGATCGTATTATATATGTGAATTTTATTTATATATTTTGTTAATCGTTTTAAATTTATTGTTACAAATCTAAAGGGAGTATACTTAAAATATTCATTTATGTTGTGTAACAATGGTAAGTCATTATGCAATTATGCAAGTAATTTCAGCAAATAATTAATATTGGCCTTTTGTACGAATTTATCTAAATCATATAAATACACTGCGGTTTGAAAAAAATTCATAAATCCTCTGTAAATTAAAAATTATTATTATTATTATACGAATACTAAAATTACGTAGCAACCAGGATTTATAATCCTCTTTTCAAATATATTTCATAAAAATTTTGGCTAAAAATAAATAAACAAATGAATTAATAATTCTTAAAATTATTATTTCAATTAAATAAAACGATCGAGTTATAAACTGAAATACGATCAAGGAAGTGTTAAATCTAGCTCACGAAACATAAAGCACTTGATCAATAATTCCGTTCGCCACGTATATATATATAATAAGTACGAGTAAAAGCAGCTTGGTGGTACTAGCTTACTGCACAAGTCGAGCGATATAAAGCCAGAGCTTTTATTCAAGGCTCGCGTAATAGTCAGCAGCAGCAGTAGAAATAGCAGAGTATACTAGTAGTAGTAGTAGTAGTAGTAGTACTGTTATATCGTTGATCCGCGTCCCGAGCGCTGATGTCCCCACACAATTCTTGATATCTCAAGAGCCAGACAAGAATTGCGTTTGGACAATCATAGCCCGAGACAACGCGCTGGCATATGTATATATACACCAGCTCTTCTTCTTCTTCTCCTTTCTCTTTTTTTCGTTTAGCAGCAGCAGCTTCTCATATATACGCCTGATTATCTTCCTCTACGGTTCCCCTTCTCGCCTCTTCTCCTTCTGAAAGCGGGAAAACTCACCAGTGCTTATATATACGTATATATACAATACCGTTACGCCGTTATCACCTTTGCTTCTATATATACCATACCCGCGAGTATAAGCGAGCTTTGCAGGATTGTGCACGACTTTCTGGGATTTTCCTCGAGTATATACTTACGACTGTTTTTCTCTGTTTACCTTCTATTTTTCAACTTCTCTTGTTGTTGTTGTTTTCGTTCTTTGCGTGGCACCTGCACATAAAACATTATTTCAAATTAATTTTGTTTGTGTGTATGTTTTTTCACGGTTATTCTGAGCTTACAAAGTTTTTTTTCCAACTCTGGCTAATTTTTAAACTCAACTACTTTGATGGAGATCGTAAGATTACAGAGAAAGAGTTTTTTAGTTGGAAAAGAGGTTTAGTGAAAAATAAAATAAGGGAGAATAAAAAAGGAAAAAGGTTTAGCGAGAGTGAAAGAAAGAGCTATTAAGTACAAAGCGAATTTTATGTAAACGCGCCTAGAGGTACCTTAATAATCGGGAAGGTTAGTGCTTGGTAGAGTCAAATAAAAGGTTGGCCTTTTAGGGAAGGAAAGAGAGAGAGATAGGCCTCCTTAACCGGGACGAAATTGAATTCTCACGTGACAAAAAGGAGATGATCGCATAAAGCCTCGTTCCATCTAATTCGGCTTTTTTGTGTGCCTCTGCCTTTGCGAAAAAAAAGGAGGAATAAAAAGGATCAGAGTAGACGGGATGAGCTTTGGCGTTTCCTAATCTCAGATTAGAGTCCTCGTAGATCTTTCTCTGCTCCTTCGAGAACTTTTTTTTCTTCTGAACCTATAGTCGAGCTAAGAACGTTGACACCGTTTTTTTTTATGTGAAAGTAGAAAAACCTTTGCTCTCGAAGATTGCAATTGTGAGAAAAAATTAAGTGGGAGACTTGATGATTAAGTTTGATGGAATGCTTAAAAAAGTTATATAAATTAAGTTCAATCCTTAAAAAAAATGTTTATAGTTGAACTACTTTTTCAGCTATGATCAAAAATCACACATAGATTTCCAAAATATTTCATACAAATATCTAAAAAAAAAGTACTCAATAGCCTTACGTCTGACCAAACGAGCTCTTTTCTACTGAAGTGTAAATGGTATAAAGCCCTTGAAGCGTTATAATTCAACAAATGTAAGTAGAAGCTCGTTCATCCGATTAGTTAAGGAAATGAATCCTCTTCGACCAAGCCACAGTATTTCCTAACAAGGAAGAAATCCAACAGCGTTTCGTATCCTTATCTTATACTCACTGAAAATAGATCCAACCTCCTCTCCCCACTCCTCCTCAACTGTGAGGTGGATAGTCGAGTAAAGTAGGGGAGAAGGTTGCGAGGGAGAAAATGCAATCTCCCCTTAACATTTGGAAATGGGTGTGAAAGAAGAGAGAAAGAGCCACTGCTCATACCTTCCTTCTTCTTGGTAGCCGAAATCTCCGTTTGGCACACATTTGAGGGAAGAGTCTGAAAAGAAAAGTGTGATGAGATAGAGGGTGAGTAGTTAAAGTAGGGTTTGAAAGAGAGAGAGAGAGAGAGAGAGAGAGAGTTGTGCGTTTAGATTAACGCCAGACTTAGATGTAACCTCGTTATCCCGACAAATGAACGTACAAGAATCTAGCATTGTTTTTCTCTTTCTCCCCCTCTTGTCTTCAACCGTTTATTTATTTTTTCCTTCGTTCACCCCATTTCGCAAATTGTTTTGTCATCGAATTCCATTAATCCAACAAGTACATTTCATTCTTTTTTTTTCATATTCCTCATCTAAATTTTTTTAATTATAAGCTCATCCTTCTCATCTCTACCTCTACTTATACTTAAATATATCTCGTTCTAAGTATCTCAATTTTCCTATCCTTTAAAAAAAAACTTTTTTTAAAAAAAAGATTTTCATTAACCGCAACAGCAGCAGCAGCAGAGTAGTAATAGTCAAGCACGCGCTAGTTGTAGTAAGGTTAATCTGGGAAGTTCGACTCTTAAAGCTAGCTAGCTAGCAAGCAAGCTTCTGGGCAAGCAGCTTCTCAAGCAGACACAAACGCTGAGGTAAAAGCAAAGCCCTTCTCCATTCCACCTGGCTTCTCGATCAAAGATGACGCAGCAGCCTGACACGCGCAGGCCGTAAAGGGATAGAATGAGAAAGAGAGGGAGGGTAAAGGAGAAGGAGGTCCCGCACTCTACGCTCAATCAATTTCGCTTCATCGTATATATGTATATGTATATACATGTATACCTTGATCACAAGCATAAGGAGGCTTCGCGAAAAGGGGATGGGAGGGAGATGAAGCAGCAGCTGTATAGCTATGCCTTACCGATCAATGAGAGTCTCGGAGGAAGAAGGGGAAGGAGGAAGAAGATGCCGCTGCGACGCTTGGCTCTTGCTGCTGCTGCTACTGCTAAGACTAGCCTGTAGTGTGCACACCAGCATCAAACTGGCGCTCACTCGCAGCTTCTAACGAGCTATACCCGGCTTATCTCACGCCGAGCGGTGGTGGCTGCTGTTACTGGCTTTGTCGAAAGATTGCCTCGGCATCGGGGGCATTCCCCCCCTTTTTTTTTTTTTTGCTTTTATATATTGATCCCCAATCGCGAGAGAAAGAGAGAGAGAGAGGGAGAGAGATTGCTTGGCACTATTTATACTTCATCCTATAGGCTTTTTTTTCTTTTTTTGCTTGATGTAGAGGTGAGTTTTATTAATGCAGTGTGTAAATGCAGCGATGTGAATTGATATTGATAATATGTGATTATTTTTTCCATACAAATAATTATTGTATCATCTAAAACCGTGGTCTAAAACGCAAAAATAACTTGGAATTTATTTTTTCTCATACAAGCAGTGGACGTTGGTATTTATACGTACATGCACCTACATATCTCAAATTCTTAAGGGATGAGATGTGTGTTTGAGGATGGTATGGTTGCTCATGTTGCGGCTTCCATCCATCCATCCACCCATCCATCCATCTTCGAGGTCGGTTCGACTAACGTTTCCGGTTATAAGCTCTAAGGAAAGGAGGGATGGGATACTATTCGTGTGCTTATAGAGAGGGATACGCGTCAAATCGAGACGCGACAATGACGTGAGTCTACGACGATGATGATGAAGCAGAGTAGGGGAGAGTGTGTATGTGTGGACATGATATTGGGTTTGGGGAGAAGAGAGAAGAGAAAGTCAAACTAAATTGATGGCTGAGTTAATGGAGATTTGGATTTGGCTTCAAGCTCGATTAGCAGAAGTGTTTCAGGAAATCAGTGTCTCTCTCTTTCTCTTCTGTTAAATGAACTTTTTTTTGGGGCTATTTTCTTCTTGTAATCTAGAAGCCTACCTCGATCTTTTGCTATATTATATATCCTTTTCTTGTCTACAACTCAGCTTCTTTTCTTATCCGTTCGAAGATTGATATACCTACTGTCCAAAGATTGAGGAATCAAGATTTTTTTTTGTTTAATAGTGATATGTGTAGATTTTGACATTTTAACATTCTTGTAAAAAATCTTTGTAATCGTAGAAAAACAAAAACATTTGTTATTTTAATAATATTGATTTTTATGGATTGATTTTACACTGTACGAAAATTTAAAAATTTAGGAAAGATTTATAATATGTTAAAGAGAAAAAAAGTAAGAGAAAATGAGACATTCGATAGTCTCAAAAAGAAGGAAAGAGACATAAGTGAACGTCCATATTGTAAGGTATAGAAAAAAATAAGAGGGATGCTGGCTGTGATCTGTGTGTGAATAAGGGCTTGGTGAGAGAGACCATCGATCGCATCATGAAAAGTAAGAGGAGGAGGAGTAGGCCCTTCAGCGATAGACTCTACCTCAAGTTCTTTTCTTCAATTTATCGTGGATGTGGTATTTTTGCTAGTTTTTAGAGATTTGATCCATTCGAGAAGTTTAATAAGACTTTGAGCTTGACCGCGTAAACATAAGTTATTTATATAATTTTTATTAACTTAATTTATAAATTAAGAGTGTACGAAAGCAACGGAGTCAAAAGATGACTTAAAAAAAAAAAAAATATATATGTCACTTGGTTAACCACATCTCAAATGTGATCAAAATTCCGCGTACGTGCTAAGCGCAATGGTGCAGTTAAGTGAAAGAATAAGATAAAAAAAACAGAAATACAAGCTAGCAGTAAAAGTCTAAGCGTAGTCCAGCAAAAAAAAAAAACATTATCGTAAAATTAAAAGGACAAAGGTTATAGATTCTCAGCAGTACGATCGAAACAAGGGTCTTCTTGAAAAGAGACATACACACACACTCAAACCTCTCTTTTCCCAAATGCAGGGACTTTAATCTTGATTTGGAATTCCGCAGGAGCATCGGTCTGATCTCCCCCTTCTATCTTCCTTCCTTCCTTTTAACTCTGGCTTGAAATAAGGGACGATTTCCGCAGTGGCGTCGTTGTCGTCAGTATTATATGTACACCAGTATATAGTAACACAGCAGTGGCGGCTCGACAGCGCAGATCGATCGTTCGACGCTGTATTCGTTTTCTTGATTTCTCAGGTATACATATAGGCTATGTATATATACTGAAAACCATTTGGAATATATATTGAAGCTTTGCGGTGTATGGGCAGTGACCGCGCTGACGTAGCTAAGAGGACTTTGAAAAAAAAAAGAGAGAGAGAGACTACTAACGTGGATTCAAGTGTGTCTTGAAACTATAGGTGCACCTACTGTAAAAATACTTGCTAATTGAAAAGTCTCGCTTTTCGGCAAGCCGCGACTTTATTTTTTTTTTTTTCTAGCTTTTGCGTTTTTTAGAAGTCTATTTCGTATTTCATCCACGTGTGTCCTTAAAGAGAGAAAAAGGGATAGGAAATGAGTTGGTTTGATGAAAATGCAGAGAATTTCTTGGCGCTGGGAGATAAGCTTTGAGAAGTTGAACTAGCCAAATTTACAGAATTACTAGTAGAGTAGTTTTAATTTGTGCCTTGGGTATATATTCTGCAATCAAGTTCTCTTTCCCTCTTCTCATTCTCTTTTGTTTTCAAGTGGAATCTTTATAATTGCTCTCTATTTTAAGTACAACTATCGTGATTTGTAATTAAAGTTAATTTTGTTATCGAATCTCTAGAAAATTTCACTTCATTTCGCACGTTAATTGAGTATACGACGTTACCGCAAATTAATCTTTATATGAAAATTAATAAATTATTTCGTAAATTAAGATAAGCAAATGTTGTAATCATGTAATTATTAAAATGTTTGAATGAATGAAAGAGTATAGTATGAGTATTTAACTGACGCAAATACCGTTAAAGTGACTTTATCAAAAGGAAAAGAGTAGAATAAACAACAGAAGAAAAATACAAGGGGAATGAAAAAAAAAAGAAAAGAAAAGAAAAAAATAAAATTGAGAGAAGGAAGAATCGAGGACAGGTGAGAGAAGACAGGTTGTACGAATTTATTAGATCTATCTTTTTTTTTTCTTTTCTCAGCGTGTCTCGGCCAGTCTTTTCCAGATTCTCCTCGGTATTGAGCAAGCACAACGAGAGAAAACGAAGCCATAGAAGGAGAAGGAGGAGGGACGAGCTCAAGACATTTTTTATTCATAGCCTCGTAAGGGATTGCGATCGTATAAATTTTCATTGGTCGTCCAATCGATTCCATGCTCTGGACCGTATAACCCGCATACATATATATACATATAGTCAAGGGATATATCCTTTTCTCTCCGATCTTCGATCTTCCATCTCACGTTCTCCTCCCGTCCAGTTTATCCTTGTTGCGTCTTATTCTCTCGTATTCTCAAGACAACTACATCAGTCCTTTCAGCATCCAACGACTACTGCTGTATCTTTGATTTTTTTTATATCTTATATATACAGGTAATGCGTATCTTATTTTTTTTTTAATTATTATTGTTACGATTAAGTTGGAATTTAAATTCTCGGTAACATTTTAATTATCTTGAATAATTTTTTTTTTCTCGACTTGTCAAATTCATTCGATAAGACGTCACTCATAGTGAAAAATAAATTAATTTGTTTCGACTGTGTGTATACCTGAACGAAAGTTAATTATTCTGATCTTCTACCTTGCAACTGTAAATGAAAATTAATTTTTCAATCAACCCGTCGTTCAATACACAATATCACTCTCGTTTGTTTCTTATCAAGTCTTGATTATATAGAACTGCTGCAAGCTCGATATATATACAGTATCTCAAGTAACGTCCTAATGAAGCCTGACTTTTCGTTTTTGCTCGATTTCCAAGCTCGTCATCGCCGATGCGATTCATCATCCTTCCAGTCTAGAAAAAGAAAGACGAGGGCCAACTCTACTCTCGTTTTTTCTATTCTTCTCTAGGAAGAGAAGGAGGTAGAGGAACAGAAGCAGCAGCCTGCACGCGACGCATTTTTCTCAAGCTCTCCGAGTCATCTTGTGCTGCTAGTATACAAGAGCAAGAGAATATATCCCAGACTCTGGCGCGTCGTACTGTCGACCCCCTTTTTTCTTTTCTCTCCTTTTTTTCTGTTCCTTCATCCATACAATATATATCTTCTTTTAGATGCGAAAGATTTGCAGATCGTTCGATCACTCGCTTTTATTTCTTCTTCTTTTTCGCTAATGCAGAAGCCAAAATGTGCGATATGCTTCGATTTTTGTAACACGCGAACTTTAGGTTTTGCTTGAGAAAGACTGAACTGATGCTAAAAATAATGCAGTTTGGATAAATTGTAGAAGCGCGTGTGTTTTTTGTGCAGGTCCATATGTTGCAGAAGTATACGTTTTGAGTGATGAAACTTTCTTCTCTCCTTGGAACTGGCTAAAAAGTTTTTGAGATACACAACAGATTTCGATAATCTAATATTACTTGCTATATTATATTGTGTTAAGCTTCATATTTCTTGGTTAAATTGTTTGAAAAATTGTTACAAAATATAAAATATATTAATCTTACTTTTTGTAATTAAGTTTAATAAAATTAGATTTTTTTAGATAAAATGTAAACTTGAATAATTCAAAATAAAAAGGTATCGCAAGTGAAAATTGCAGGTAGTGAGGTTAGCATAAAAAGCCAATAGAAGCCAATTGGTGCTTGGCGAGACAGAGAGATTAAAAAAAAAAAAAGGAGGAAAAAATGAAACAACATCAAAGGTGGAATGAGGGGAAAAACGAACACACACACACCCGTTAGCGCATACGGTGTGACACAATGGAAAAGCCGACAATGGTTTTTATCGACACGGAAGCCGCGATATGACGCAATAATAATAATAATAATAATGGCTATCAAAGTGTGCGGTTAGGTAACAATGAGGATGCGACGGATTGAACACTGATTTCAATGAGCTGTGAAAAAAAAAGTAGAAAGTGCAATTTTCGTATACTGAGTGAAAAAGATTTGTGTATTGTAATATTTTTATATTTTTTTCTAAGAAATAGTGATACATATACATTGGAATTTTTAGTTGAATTATATTTCCAAATAACCAGCAGCTAATGTATATATATAAAAAATATCAAAAAATCATTGAATGTGAAAGTAAAATGTTGATACAACTACTTGAATCGCATTACGAACAAACGTTCAAAGGAAAAGAAAAAAAAGTAAAGCTAATAAACATGAAAATGCCAGTAGCTGGTAGCAGTAGCAGTAGCCTCTCTTTCTCTCTCTTTCGTACCGTGATTTCTCATAGAGTAAAAGCAAGTTCGAATTATCATTCCCCCGTTTTACGGCAAACATTGGCCGCGTCTTGCCGGCGGCTGCGGCAATGGTAGTCTGACGCCATAAAAGCATGAATAAACATAAAGTCCAAGTAGCTATATCTACATACCCATAGGGATATGTTTTTGCGAAGAGAGAGAGAGAGAGAGAGAGAAGAAGATCGAGGGAAAAAAGAAACATTGGTTTTTTGGAGCTGAAGAAAGAAAAGCGAGTATGGAAAAAAAGAGAGAGAGATAGAGAGAAAGAAAGAAAGAAAGATAGTTTGGCTCTATTTTTCGGCGCCTCCGGCATACACATGCAGAGAGATCTTATGACCTTACTACTCGTAAATTAAACGTTATTGCTCTGTGATATATAAGTAGTTTTCTCGCAACGCGTATGTCGACGATAATATAGGTATATACCTATATATAAATGTGAACATTGGGATTCGTTTCTGCTCTCGCGCACTTTTATAATATGAAGTTTTACTTAAATATACATACCCATTGTGCTTCTTAGTAATATAAGACGTGTGCAAGTCGTGACGAAGTTAAATTTTTTTCCAATAAGTAATTTTTTGAATTTATTAAAATTTATTTTTCTTTTTTTAAATATAAGCAAGAGTGATAGTATTTCATTAATATGATAATTAGATTGATTTGTTATTCAGTTTGTTGTCAGAGATGAGAAAATGCAATGTATTAGTATTACACTATACGCAGTTGTTAGTCTAAAATAGGATAGCTCGCACATTTGATTATATATACTATATATACCTCTTTCTCTCTCTCATGCTTGAATTGTAAATGTTGTTACTTTTTAAATTTTCCAGCTAAAACAGCACCAGATAGATACACTCTAGTTGTTTTGTTGTGTCAACTATGTTATTTTATCTATAGACCTATAGGTGAAATGATGCTTGGGTTAACAGGAAAGTGTTATGCAAAATTCAAAACAACACATAAATATACAACTAGTAGGTACTACGTTTAAAACATTTACATTATTTGTAATGTACCTTTGGGTACATATATGATGTTTTTTGTTAATTAGATTATTATGCAACCCTATATACACCAATACCCTTTTGAGCTTTTTGACTTTACAATAGCGATAAGACTTAATATCATCACAACAAATACGTAATAAAACGCGTAAAAACAATATCAATAATAAAAAAAAATAAATGTATTGCGTACGTACGAGAGACATAAGAAATTAAATGAGTATACAAAAATGCGTTGTTCGCACTCTTATAGTAGGAAGCGTTAATCAGATTTTTAGAAACGCGTCGAATGCTCGTCATAATCAACGAGCGTAATTCCAATTTAATAACCTCAGACTCTCTAGTGATATGGCATATAGGAGGTACATATATACATATATGAATACGTATATATATGTAGGTGAGGTGAGCCTGGTGCGATTGTCATCCACGAACGAACGTACCTATATTCCGCGGGCAAGCGCGAGTTAGCGGTGTTTGGATCGTTGATACCGCATACACTTCTGTGTGTAAGTAGAATGCGTTAGGAAAAGCCTCGCTTTTCTCTCTCACTCTCTCTGTTCCGTGCTATATACAAACGGTATATAGAGATATAGGACATAGGATGAGAGAGGGATAGAGGAAAAGAGGAAGGTTGAAAGAGAGAGAAAGAGAGAGAAGAGGAGTGCGAGTGATTTGTGAGACAGATCGGGGCCAGCAAGCGACTCGAACCGCAGCGCCGCCAATATATTTCGTTTCCCGTGTCTCTCACCCTTTCCCTCTACCACCCTTTTCCTCTTCTCCCTCCCCCTCTCTTTCTCTCTCTCTCTCTCTCTCTCTCTCTCTCTCTATCCTGCAACCCACAACGCGCCAACTGTTTCCCAATAACGCGCTATCGCCAGTGCAACGGCCTATCGCTTCTGCAAGCTCTCTTTCTCTCTCTCTCTCTCTCTCTCTCTCTCTCTCTCTCTCTCTCTCTCTCTCTCACTTTTGCCGCCACATGTAACGAGCAGTTCCTATACCGCGAAGCCGTCATTCGTGTATATACGCGCCGCTAAACGCTCGAGCTTGTAGTGGTACTCGGAACCACCACCACCACTACCACCACCATCACCATCACCACTACCGTGTGTGCTTGCACGCCTGGCCATGACTGAATACGAGGCAAACGAGCCTCGGCGACGCGCCGGAACTCTGCCTCGATTCTCCAACTCTTCTCTTTCTCTCTCTTACTCACTCACTCACTCACTCACTCTGCTTTACTATCTAGCTAAATTACCCGCGAAGCTCTCTGCTGCTGCTGCTACTACTGACTCCCCTTCCACCTACCTCGATTCATCCCTCAAGAATGCTCGTTTCCAGGCGCTGCTACGATAGAGTAAGAGAGTAAGAGAAAGAGAGGCTTCTATTAACTCGACGGCTTGTTGAGTTTGCTTATATTCAGTAGCAGCATACGACGCTTCCGTTATGTGTTGCCTTTATTATATGTATATATATATAAAGTCTGTATACATACGCATTCGGAATATTAAAGTGGAATTAGTGACTATGGTCAATGTTAAGTCAGACGTCGCGATATTTGTTTGTTTATTTTTATTTTTTTTTCTAATTTTGTTTGCTTTCTTCGTATTTAAAGATTTAAATAAATATTTTTTTTAGAATGTGGTGATGAATATGCATTGGTTATTATTTTTTTTTTTAATTTAAAGAGAGCTTTTAAAAATTTTGAATTTGCTTTTTAAAACATTTTTATTTGCATACAGCCTTTTTTATGTATTTCTTTTTTCAAGCTATTCAATATTAATTTCATTCGCAAGCTTTTACTTACACTCATGTGTGTGTGTGTGTGTGCGTGTATGTCAAATAATTTCTAGAACAAAAACTTTCAACAAAATTCTCAATTACTTTTTCTAGTATGAATAGAAAAAAAAATAAAATAAATAAAAATTCAAAACCAGAAAGAGAAGCGAGAGGTTTAGTATAAAAGTTCACGTAAATAAGAGTTTGGTCCAGATGCATATACATATATACATATATACCAATGCCTTTTGCGTTTTCACAGAAAATAAAGCTTTGTACTCCACAGGAGAATTCCATATACGCGTTATGTGCGTCGTAGAAGAGCAGGACAAAGACAATAGGACAGTCTCCCCCTCCCCCTTCCATCCAGTTAACGCGCTACCCGTAACCGTTTCATTGTTTCCCAACAATACTGGAAAATAGAGCCAGAGAAACAGGGTTTATCCTCTCTCTCTTTCTCTCTCTCTCGCGTTTACGCTTGGCTGTCATTTGAACCGATCGATTTTTCCTAGTTTGTGCTACATCTCACTTTATTTCTTTCTTTCTTTTTTTTCTTTCTCTCTTTCTCGTTCACTTGTTCTGTTCTTCCGGCTATCCGCTTATGTGTGTGTGTGTGTGTGTGTGTGTGTGTGTGTGTGTGTGTGTGTGTGTGTGCGTGTGCGTGTGTGTGTATGTATACACGTTCAGTTAAAAATCAAAGGCAACTGACGTTCAACGCGAGGATATCATTCGCTTCTACATACCTGTATACCGTAGTCGTAGTCGTTATAATTGCTCCGGTCTCGCGCCTCTTTAAGCCTTTTTTTTTTTATTGTTCATCTCGACCCTTTTTTTTTAAACCTGACGTGCTACCCTGTAACATCTGCTCCACACTATCTCCTGTATCGGTACTTCTTTTTTTTTGCTTTAGAGAATCGATGAGTACTACTGGGTGTGCAATTGTGAAAGAAAGAATAATAGTAAAAAAAAAAAAAAAGAAATAATATATTCTTGAAATATTGAGATATTGAAATTTGAAAATTGTATGTAAGACTTTCCAATGTTTGATCGTTGAATTTTCATGTACCTCAAGATGTCGAACACCCAAAGTAAAGATATTTGAATAGTAAAACGTTGACTTTAAAAATTTTAAATTTTAAGAGATGGATATAATGTTTTTATTCGTACAAGAAATTTCAGTATTTAATATATATCTTACATTCCATCCAATATGCATACCTATAAACCAAAAAGTAACATTCGACCCTAAAAATCCCTTAAAAACAAACAATATCAACCGATTTAGAATTCGATAAATGTAACCAAAGCACGACCATTTCAGAAAATCCAATTGAACGACATTAAACCTTAGAAAGCCAGCTGTCGTTATAAAAAAAAAAAGAAACCTACCGTCGTCCAAAATAGAAGAAAGTCTCTACACACACACATATACAAAATGAAAAGAGTAAAACGGAAGCTCATGTAGAATCAGAGCATTAATCGTAGTCTCTCTCTTTCTAAGCTGTACGATCGCATTCATTCACGTGCTTCACTATCTTCGCGTGTTAAGGACGGAAGTGTAGGCCTGTAGGAAATATGGGCTGGCTAAATAGAAAGAGAAGGAGGAGGTGTATATGGTGGACAGCTGATACGCGGAAAGAGATAAGACCTAGAAGGTATACAAGTTAGAAGAAAAGAGACAGAAAGAGAAAGGGTGGAAAGGATTGCTAATGCTAGCTGCTGGTGCATAAATTCGATTTTGCTACAGTTCCTTCCTCATCCCCTCTGCAGAGACACCGACTAAAAGTAAGACACACACACACACGCGCGTGCGTACTATATAGTAGGGCGACATTAAAGCTGGTTTAGAGGAGTATAGGACGATGCAGCGCACACTTTGCTATTTAAATGTCGTCGAGACTAAAAGAGATGGAGTAGGGGGAGGGGGGAAGATAGAAGTCGGGGTATACATACTGGCCGCAAACGAAGTCAACCGAAACGCGTCCTTTCGCACTACTCTAAAAAGAGAGAGAGAGAAAGGGTTACAAAGGTAGTAAAAGGAGAAAGGAAGGAAGAGAGAGAAAGAGAGAGAGAGAGAGAGAGCTGTCTGCTGTCAGTCGCGGTTTTGGCGAAACAACGGAACCCGCAGAAACAATAGGAGCTTGCAGAGCAGGATGGCTGTGCTTTTACTCTCTCTCTCTCTCTCTTTCTCTCTTGGCCCGGATTTTCTCGTTGCTTGGGCTTGCAACGATATATATTACCTCTGACCCGCCAAGACGAATGGTGCTTGCGCTCTGCCGAGAATATACTTGCGGAGCAATGCAATAGCGTGTGTTGTAGCTTGTAGTTCTATGAGCTATATACAAGTGTTGTACCACGTACTCTAGGTATATACTATGGTTTATACAGCTTTTTATAAATTGCGTCAATGAAATTATGTCTAGACAAGCGAGATGCTACTGCTATTATTGGATTTTTACTTTTATTCACTCATTTTTTTTTTTTTTTTTTTTTTTTTTTTTTTTTTTTTTTTTTTTTTTTTTTTTTTTTTTTTTTTTTTTTTTTTTTTTTTTTTTTTTTTTTTTTTTGTTTGATGAGTAGCATATATACAGTGACGCTTCATTTAAAACATGTTACATCGTTATAGTGTTTTTAAGTTAAAATTACCTTTCAAACTTTACATGTCAGCTACGGTAGTTGTTTGAATTTACGAAATTTTCAAAAGCTTTAAAGTTTTCAAAACAAGTTAATCGTGTCCTTTTATACGAGTAACCTGAGGATTTCGATATTATTATATAACAACATATTTTGCAACAAAACTTTAAATTTTCAACTACTTTACAGCATTCTATAAAACTTGCCATACAAGCACGTTAATTTAATGTCACCACAATTTGTAATTTTATAGTAGTATACGTTAACGCTAAATAAATTTATGCGACGAAAAATGTACTAGAATTAAAATAAATTAAATAACGCTTTTTAACTTTTTTTAAAAAAATATAAATAAATACATAAATTAAATAAATAATAATAAAAAGTTTAGTCACATATGGTTAAGAACCTACACATACATTTTACTTATACAGACCGCAATGTTTGCTAGAAGAGACTAGCTTCCTGTACACCATTACGACGACAGTCGTCGACGGAAGCGCGACCACGCGGTAACTTATAACATGGTATAAGAGAAAGAGAAAGGAAAGCTTGGAAATGGCTATGTGTCACGAAGCTTGCAGGGTGCAGGGGTATACGCGAATATGGACATGCATATGTGTAAAAGCTCCAAGAGCCAGTAGAAGGGAATAATATAGCGGCACAGATTTATCGCCCAAGGCTTTTTCTTTACTCTTTCTCTCTTTCGACCGTAGTACTCTTAGCAGTAAAGCTCCCGTAGCTAATCGTCTCAATTTTCAGGCATCAATTGCCGGCTTTGGCTTTTCTCTTCTTTTTTTTCGAGCTTGCAAGCTCCGCCTCAGTAACCGAACCCTTATTAAACCCGCGCTCACTCTGCCTTTTTTTCTCGCGTCCCCTCCTTCTATTGACGTGCTTTAGCCTCACGTGACGACGACGACGACTATGATGATGATATGAGTGGCCAATTGTATATGTTGTATATACATGGCTTTCAGTAACGGCTGAATGGAATTTAATTGTAATTGCGCTTCCGCGAGCTTCGAACTCTACAATTTTGAATTATACAGATTCGTGTATTTGAAACTGTCGATTAAAGAATATGACATTTCTAGGGTTGTATTTAAAAGTGTTGAGTGAAATCTATCCGCTTTTTTTTATTTTTTTATTTTTCAATTTTTTGTGTTTGAATTTTTTTAAATGATGTATTGAATGTGAAATTTAATGAGGAAAGCAATCGCGTGTAACCACTTGTCGTGACAAATTTTTAAATAATATAGAAAAAAATTTTTGAACAATGCATCATTTCTTTATGATTCTTTATAGTCAGCAGCCTATTTACCTTATTATTTCATTTAATAAATACACACAAGATACTTTTCCAAGTCACAAGTTGCATATAATGACTTTATGCAATTCCCAAGAGCCGTAGGTAAGAATAAGAGCCAAAGAGAGTATACAGGGTCACTTATCGCGCACGTAGATCCAACCGGTGAACGAAATAAAAGCGTAAGGGGTAGGGGAGAAAGAGAGGGGGTACTGCAAAGACGAGAAATAAGCCGTGTCAGCCTTCCGGAATAAGAAGTATCCGGTGCTAGAGAAAAGAGATAGGCAAGAAGCCGCCTTTACCTTGTGAGTATGTGTGTGTATACGACGCGGCTAAGAGGAATATAAGCCCGTAAAATAAAGCGGCACATGATTTTTTCATGGCCGAGACATCTTTCGCTTGCTTTTTACTATACATACATACTTGTTTTCTTTTTTTTTGCCTTAAGATGTAATACTGACGCCTTGGCTTTCAGGCTTGTGCTTGTTTTGCTTTTCCTTTTTTTTTATACCTTATTTCTTTTTTTTCTTTTTTTTTTCAAAACATACGCGTTGAATTATGCGCTTCCTTGCACGTGCGCTAGATTCGCATTCGTTATAAAAGTCTGTCAAAGAATATGTTTAGACGAAAAATTTTTATCAAGATAACTAGTTTTTTATTTTTATTTTTTTATATTTTCGTTTATTAAAAAAAAAATTGCTGTCTCTTTTTTTTATTTATTGTTTAAAAGTAAAAAAAAAACTTTTTACAAGGATGTAATTTTAAAAAGATACGTCGTTCACACGAGAATGTGAGAAAAAGCCAATCTGTGCCTACAAAGTGCAGAAGCTTATTCTTTCACCTATATATCTATATATACGTATACGTCGGTAACCTTATCGTCCTTTCCCAAGAAGAGTAAAGGCAAAACTACCTATTCCTTTCCAGCTCTCTTTTTTTTCTTTCTCGATTTTTTTTACACGTCTGAGATTCTTTTTCTCTCTCATTTTATACCTACGATTTACGAGCAGTAGCTTGACCGTTTGTTAAAGATATAGGATATCAAATAGAAAGAAGGCTTTTGCCTACTTTAATACCAGCTTATCGGCTATTTCATACGAGTTGGACACTGCCATTTTAAAAGTCGGACAACGATGATGTAAAAAAAGAAATAAAAACGTAACCTCTATATCGAATAATAAAAATTAAAAATCAGGTCACATCACCCAAAAAGCGTGAAATAAATCAAATTTTAAAATAGAAAATTCTCGCAATTTTAATATAACTGTCTATTCCGCATGAAATATCACCTGGAAACCAAATTCGCAATTCTGCAGTAAAAGCGCAATTGACCATTTGCCACCTTGTCAGTTTGTTCGCGTAAGGGTAAAGGGGGGCAATTTGCCTCGACAGTCTCCGTCGTCGTCGTCTACGTCGCGAGAGACAAAACAATCGAGTCGTCGGAGGGAAGCGACATTTCACGAGAAAATACAGCTGCGGCACGTCAAGCGCGTCTCACAGCAGCAACAGCAGCAGTGGCGTGTCCTTTCATTTATATGAATCGTCGCGCGAGATCAGCAAAAGAGAAAAAGAGAAATAAAAAAAAAGAAGAAAAAATAAAGCAAGAGCTTGCAAGCTTTATACACTAAAGGAAATGAAGGGAAAAGAACGAGTGGAAGTACTCTTTAATTTAATTTCCGACGTGAGATTCCAATCTTGAGAATTACACGATGAGACGAGCTGAGCGAAAGATGGTATAGAGGGGGAGAGTATAAGTATAAAGGTATATCTACACACTGACTATTTCTCGCGCGATAAAAATGTCAACAGGCGAGCAAATCGGAAGGAACAGGCAATGCCTTTACTCAAGTACAAAGAAGAATTGTACAGTTGGTCGGGCAGCCCTAAAAGAGCTCCGTACACTTTTTTTTATATAACCTTAGTTCAACGCATTTCTAAAGTTTCGTCTGTGTTTACTTTATTTCTTTATATAAGATATGTTTGTGTGTGTATACAAAATAATTCTAAGGCTGCTTGACAAATCAGATGTCTTTATTATTATGGAAATGAAAAAAAAAAAAGAAAAGGAAAAAGTTTGTTGTTTTCTCGTGACGAATTATAATTTGAAGAAACATAATTTAACCTTTACTCTTATACGAAATAAAGCTTTTTAACAAAAGTTGAAACTTCATCTTTTCTTCTTATATAAGTGTATCTACTCTATGAAACAGTGACAATAATGAAATTTAAATAAGGAAAGAGAAAAAAGAACTTTTTTAATAAAAACTTAACAAATGAAATTTAAAACTGGGGAATAAAATTAATATACTGTAGGTCTACCTATCTACTGTTTCATTTGAAAATAAAAGAAAATACTATAGACTACAGGGTGTATAATATACATCTCGATATTCAATATTCAAGACTTGTGTTGTGGTCCATCAATAGGGAATGCATATATATAGTTCGGGGTCAAAGATCAATAATCTCCATAAACTCGGTGTAGCTCGGTAGGGGCCGAGTATAAGAACTATATGAATAGTATAACGTTTGAATTTTCTTACTTCGTTGGTGCATATATACACATATACTTACACTTCGTTTCCCTTTTCACCACGTCGACTATATAAGTCTTTGCTTACAAGAGACTAGCTGACTGACTGACCTGTAAGTTTCACGTTAAAGATCAAAGATGAAAGGAAGCAGAATATCTTGGAGCTTTACGTTAAGAATTTCAAAGGATTGACCGAAATAAACGATGATGGTATAGATGCTATATACAGAATATAATGCATAACCGAGTTATTCACAGATATATGCGAGCGACGAGTTATTAATTTCTATGTAATATAATATGTAATAGGATTAGAAATAGGTATAATAATGTGCAGAAATATATGTATTAATCTGTAAATTCTATAAGTTCACTCGTCTTCTATTTATTTTCTATAATACGAAAGAAACAAATAAACGAGAAATGGTATCACGTTAAATCACGGTAAAATAAGTTGCTCTTGAGTAACATTGTTTTCTTATTGATATAATTCTTGGATTTAAGCTCAGAAGTTTGCACGTGTTGCTGCGACAAAGATGAGAATAAAAGGATGGAATCGAAGGGACGAAGTTGGTGAGAGGGAACGAATAAAGAGAAAAAAAAGGTAGATGATTTTAGAAATTCAAAGCGTGATGTCTATCTGCTTTTGCCCGCTCTGAATTTTCCAATTTCCGAGCTTCGGCCTGCACTCGTGCGTACACTATTCTACACCTACAACCTCTTATTCCTTCTTATTTCTTTTTTTCTTTCATTCTTTCTTTTTTCACTAAACTCATCTGTAAAAGCTCCTTTTTACCACCTACGACTTAAACCTTGTCTCGAAGGTAAGCAATGAAAAATTGAGTACCAGGATGATGACGAGCTCTCGTGTCTGCGTCATCTCAACCATATCTTTAGTAAAAGGATAAAAAAAAAGAAAGAAAAAAAAAGAGTCGAAAAAGGAGTATAGTCAAGGATGGCAAGTGATTCTAGGTGGTGGTGGTGGTGGTAGTGGTGGTAGAGCCACGGGATATAAATGGGACTCGCGCGGCCTTTGCGACGCTGCAAGTTACCTTCTGCTGCTGCTGCTGCCACCCTGAGATTTCCCCCAGGTGTTCAGAGACGCAAGAAACGTTTGACGCATCCGTGCGCGAGAACACAGCCAAGACGAAGAGGATTGGGTGGTGGTGGATTCACAGGGGATGGGGTGACTTTGGGATGCTACACCCCACGACGACGCCAGCGACGATAACGACGCAGAGGACGCTAACAATGCTCTCGAGAGATGCTCTCTCTCTCTCTCTCTCTCTCTCACTCTCTCTTGACTTCCATCCTTTCCTCCCAGCCTCTTCTTCTCTTCTTCCCTATGCTCGATTTTGCTCATCCTTCTCTTTCCATCCACTTGCGCGCGAGCTTGTTTCCGTTTTGGCAAAGTCCATTTGCGACCGAATATCCCCCCTCCCACCCCCACCAAACGTCATCCCGAGAGTTTCTCTACTCTACTACACTCACAACCGCGAGTTTCAAATACCATCCCCGTCCCACCCCACTTGTTCTCGTCGGCCTCGTTATTGCACTGTACGTGTGTGAGTGAGAGCGAGAGAGAGAGAGGGAGAGGCGTGATCTTTCGAGATTTTCGCTTGAGCGGTTGGTCCTACATACGAAGAGCTAATTTATGAAGGGACGATGGCCATTACTCGCTTTTGGAGTTAGTCGTTTACGGTGAAACTAGCTGACTATGTCGTGTCCTGTCTCTCTTCTCTCTCTCTATATATCTATATATACGACAACTCCACCCTATTGCTGCTGCTACTGCTACTATATATACCTACTCTCTCATTGCTAAACCTGACCTAATTCCAAACTAATTTAATATAACTTTAGTGTGTGCTGCTGCTGCTCATGTTAAATGGCTTGGATTCGTAATTTGACCGACGTAAAACGATTTATTGTTAAAATGTAGATAACATCTTCGTACTAAACTCCCTCTCTCTCTTCCTCTCTTTCTCTGTCTCTATTTATGTATAATGTAAATTTAATTAATTTATCTTACTTTGTTTGAGTGTAATAATTTGCTTTATGTTATAAGATAATACACAAGTATATTTGTATAAATTTAAAAAAAGAAATTCTTTTATAATATGCAATCCATCACGAATTTGATATGGTATCAAAATGCATCGATCTTAAAGCAAAGAGAGTAAGAAATATGAGGTTGGAGAAGGAGGAGGAAGGGGGACGAATATAAGAAAAGCCGTAATGCACGTCGAAACTCTACTGCCGCAAAATCAATGAGTCTGATTTGCGCAAGAGCAAAGAGGTAGTAGGTATAAGAACACGAGAGGTAGTGTGTACGTGCACGCGAGAGCTTGACTTTGCATAAATTCAATTTTTCTGTGACAGCTGTGTAAGGGAAAGAGGAGAAGAAAAAAAAGGATGGGATCTGCCAATATGTACCATGAACTATGTAGGAAGGAAGGAAGGTTATCGAGAGAGGTATGGGTATATACATATATATAGATTTGTCGTAATTTAATTTTATGAATATATACTCAGTTTACTGGGATGATTTGGCTTTGTGGTTTTAATTTTATTATTGAAACAACTAAAATTTATACTTCGTCCGTAGGTATTTGAATTCTTAGATATGTAAGCACAAATTTTATTCGAAATATTTAATCTTCTTTATAAGTGTTATGAAAGTAATCTTGTCTTGCTCAAGAATAGCTATAATTTTAATTATAGCTATTTCTGAGCAGGATAGTAATCCTGTCTTGCTGAAGAATAGCTATAATTTAAATTAAATTTACAAGCTTCAAAGCAACGCTCAACTTAATTTCAAAAATAAAAACTTGAAAAAAAAAAAAAATAATAAATAACGACATCAGCCAATTGTCATAAAAACTAAAGAGCAAACTCGTTCAACCAGAATACGTAAAAGTTCAATACGAAAATAAAGCGGAAAATAAAAACGGAAAATAGCAGAGAGCATATGTGTATGTCGTCTATGGTATAGGATATAGGAGAAAAGCGACGTTGAAGATAGCCGCGAGCAGTGAAGCATCAAAGAGGCAAGAGTAAACCCGCAGCACACAGCATCGAATAGTATAGCCATAGAGATGATCCGGAAAAGTCACGCGAAAGATATCAAAATCCGTCCCTGCAGACGTGTAAACACCCCCTACCCTCCCTTTTTTACCCAAGAGACACGTCGCACGCGTCAATCGTTCTCTTCAGTCGCTCTCTCTCTCTCTCTCTCTCTCTCTCACACACACTTTTTTTTCTCTTTTTTCTATATATAGGTACTTTTAGCCGGTCAAGCCCAGCAGCTATGTATATATGTGCCAGGAGTGTCCGAGATTACATATATATATATATATATATATATATATATATATATGTACGTACCATTGCGCCCGTGTCGTTTGCTAAACGTCACACTACCACCACAGCAACACACGTTACCATAACCCTGCTGTGTTACTGCTGCTACTGCAAAGAGAGAGAGAGAGAGAGAGTCGAATTCGGCTTTCGCGTCCGGTTACGCTAAAGTGCTGAGTCGATGTAACCCGATATGCGGTCGAGCTGGAGAGAAATGTTTAGCTGCCGCGTAGCTATACCATCTCCCACCAACCCCTCCTCCGTTTCCCTCCATCCTGATGGAACCGATCCCCGAAGCGCCGCACATACATGTATATATGTGTACGCTTGGACCTACGTTATCTGTCTCTACGTCCATCTGTCCAATCCTATCCTCATCTCCCTCTCTCTCTCTCTCTCTCTCTTTCCTCTCCTACCCTCCTCTTACCATTCCATGCTATTCTCTCTTTCTATCTGTGGTTCACCGCACCCACACATGTGTGTATGTATGTGCGTCGCTCTGCAAATATTACTTTCTACTGTTGGGAATGAAAAAAAAAATTTGTTTGTTTAACTTGGAAAGATTTTTAGGTGTATAAATAATGAGAACGTGTACTTTTGTGTATTAAATTTTGGAAATCTTAAGATTATTACAGTATTAAGCTTTAGAGCTTATTATGTTCTAGTACATCTTTTTTCACTATTTTTATTATTACTGTATTATAAATTAGTTTTCTTTTTTTAGATAAATAAAATTTCTGTTAAAATATACGTATCTGTATATACCTATGTTTGAAATTGAGAAACTGTACGTTAATTATTTAATAACAATTACTTAAGCGATGTTGATTAAACGATGCAGAGTTTGAACAACATATTTACATATTTGCTTAAGCTCATACTTTAGTCTGCATAATAAACTTAGCCAATTCAATTATAATAGTGCTCCAAGGTAAAAGACGGTGATGCGTTTAACAAAAGCAAACATTAATTATGTCATTTGCCAGATTTACCATGATGTTTAATATGACAATTATTATGGAACTTGTTGAATTTATATGTCAAATTACAATTTAACATATTTTCTAATATTATCTATTTTTACATAAAATAGAAAAGGGAAAAAAGAAAAAAATACTTGTGAAATAAATGTCGATAGACAGATTGATTACGAGTTTAAAACGATTCTAAAATTTTACGTTAAAACTACATGTAGAGAAGCACTAGACGAATATTTGTTTTATCGTGTTTACCCGATAAAGCTCGAAACAGGCGTATACTCTCTCTCTCTTTTCTCTCTCACGAATGAAATTTGCGTGTGCTACGTTCAAATACATCATGTTGCAACGTCGTTTCGTTGACACCCCTGAGGCTGCTGCTAAAAAAAAAAAAAAAAAAAAACGAAAAAAAGAAAAAAATTCTTCTAAAGCAGCACGAAAAAGTTCGAAAGCTCTGAGTTTTTTTGCATTTCAATGGCTCATTGGCTCATCGGACAAAAACATCGTTTATACAAAACGAGGTCATATATTTTTTTTTCACGGTTATACTCACCACAGCAATAGTAGTAGTAGTAGTAATAACAGCAACGATCGTTAGCAAATTTATCCTGTGGTTTGTTCCGACTAATAAATCGACCTCCCGCCACATTTTATTTGGTAATAATACGAGTGTAACCGCGTTAAATATTTATATATCGCTGAGTTTCTCTTTGACTGTGTATGTTCGCTTTGCCGCTTTGACGCGAGCTTACATTGGTCGCAACGCGGGCTTGCAATCACGACTGTGTGTCACCGCATTAGCCTTTTCATTTCCCACACTTGTCGCTCGAATTATATATATATACCTCTGCTACATGTATATATACATATGCCTACAGAACTTGCTTGATGTTCTGTTTGTTTTTGGTGTATAAGCAAGGACTGCAAGCTCGCAAGCTCTCTGGTAAAAATTACAATTTTATTTTACTTGATTTGATTTGTTTTGGTGTGCACTGTAAAATAAAAATAAAGCTTCTAATTATATCCTTAATGAGACCAATATGTTTATTTCAAATAAAGATACGATCAGATTTTTTGTTTAATTATAACCGACTCTAATTACAATATGTTGTTAATTGTAATCCAAATAGCATATTAAAATTTTTTGTACGCGGCATAACCAAAATCATATCGAAAAATTAATATTAATGACGTACCATAATACGACCCAGTAACCGATCGACGTAATCATCTTTACATAATAATCACAGCATTGAAAATAAAAAAAAAACCAAGTATAAAGAGGAGGAGAAGAGAGAGAGAGAGAGAGGTGAAAATCAAATTTCGGTAAGCGTATTGGCGTATGTATATCGGAAACGCGGGAAAATAGCTAATTGAGATAATCAGTCGATAACGTGGACCATGGGAAATTCAGTTGCGCAACGCACGCGTGAGAGATAGAGAAAGAGTGAGTGAGTGAGAGAGAGAGAGAGAGAAAAGCTACATCATATATATAACGATGAGGATGAGGTTGGGTATATAGCGTTTGCTGCTAATCGGCCGCCTCGTATTCGAGATGCGTTTAAGCGCGTTACGCGATTATTAAGCGGCATCCACCCATCCCCCATCTACTTTTCTCTCTCTCTCTCTCTCTCTCTCTCTCTCTCTCTCTCTCTCTCACTCACTCTCTCACTTGTATGCGCTGGCGTGCCGACCGTATAAACTTCGTCCTGTGCTATCGCTAACCCCCTTTCCCCCCTCTCCCCCTACATATACCCTTCTGCATATATACACTCGCTCGAGCATTCGCGTAACTGTATCTCTCTCTTTCTCTCTGCAACTCCGTTCGTCAGTCGGTTAGATTATCTATACCCTTCTTTTCCTCTCTCTCTCTCTCTCTCTCTCTCTCTTTTTCCCTCTTTATGTATACACCACCTAGTTTTGTTTTGTTTTTAGTACCTACATTTTTAAGTTTTACGTATTTATGTATAAGCTGACTATAAGGATAAACTGTTATCACGATGACCGATATATCATGTTTTGATACATCTTTACTTTGAACACGAATACTTATATATGATACGTGCGTTAGGAGAGTATAGCCTTTGAGCATTTTATCGCTTGTCAACGATTAATAATAATGAAAAATCGTATCTCAGTAGATATATCGGGTATAAGTATATAAATGGAATAAAAAAAGGAAAATAAAACTTTTGGGAAGAGTTTCAAAACTCACTCAAGTAGAATACCCGTTCAGTGTATATACGGGTATATCTACTTTTTGGTAAGAACACACACTACACGTCGAAAAACACATTAATCACTGTCTTACTATTCTTCTCAAATACATCCCCTAGATTCTCTTCATATTTACCTTCCCTCTCATCCCCATTACTTTTTTATTTTTCTCACATCGATATTTCACGCGAGCAAACGTGCGTGTGTATATGTATATATACATTTACAGCTCTGTGGTAGTATATTAGGCCACACACACACACACACACACACACGCATACATACAAAGTTAAGTTCTACCTCCAACAAGTCGTGCTTTTTAGTTAAAGCAGGATATACGTGTATAGTAAAGCGAGAAGGTAGGTGGGTTGGTAGCAAAAGCTCAACCTGTGCGCATATAGAGGCTCTCATTCGATATTTTACGAGGGTAACCTCTCTACATCCTAACCGTTTCTCTCCTCCCCTCCCCATCCTTCCTACTTCCCTTCTCTCCTTTCATATATCCCATACCCCCTTACTTCCCTATCCCTGGCTCTGGCTTACTCCAAAGCATCCATATAGCCCAGCATAGCCATACTACCCCCCTACCCTCCTTTCTCTAGTCTCGATAAGGTGATAAGCTCAAATGTATTGGCTCCCATCAAATCGTACGCTTTACGGCTATAGCCAACCCTATAAACGTCGGAACAGTTATCCCTCCCCCTCCTCCGCCACCGATCGACTTGCAAGCTCTCCTTCCTCTTACACTGTATTTCTCTCTCTCTCTCTCTCTCTCTCTCTCTCTCTCTCTCCTTCCTCTTTGGAATGTAGTTTTGCAGTCGAAATCTTATGCTCCCGTTGACGTTTAGCTTTGGGTCGACTTGTAAAAAGAAGAAGGGGGAAAATGCTAAGGAATTTAGCTACACACCGGAAAATCGGTTTTTAGACATTGCAGAAACATATTTTACTCCTACTGTTACTACTGCTACTACATTTTTTTTTCTTGTTTTTAATTGACCTATATATCTTTGAAAAATATTTACTTTCATATTCAATATTTTTGTTTAAAGATTTTCACTAGAATTGGACATTTTTATAAAATTTGAAAATGTGATTTATGTAAACTGCTGGAAATAAACTTCAAACTGAATTTGATACATGTTATATTAAAAATTTATAAAAATATCATTGACAATTTAAACAAAACTTTATATATGCATAAAAAAAAATATGCAAATATATCCATCAACAAATAAGTCAAACAAAAATTTAGAAAGTGTGTCAGAAAACAAAGTTTTTTTTTTATCCCAATACGGTCAGATGATAGATACCTATATATCTATATAAAAAGGTATCGGTTGTGCTTTTATTTTCTATATAGAGACTAAGCTCTCAAGAAGAGAAGCCGGTAATTTTGTTTGGTGTAGTAATCCGCTTTCCCGATTCCTCAGCCCCCGACGACGACCATCCGCTGCTTCCCTTCTCACCAAACCAGAGAATCTATATATATAGATCTAGCTTGGGCTTTATGTACAGTCCGCGACGGATGACGTCAGGTCGGGTTATCGACTTTCCAGTCAAATTCAGGAAGCATCGCGGAAGTCAGGGAAGCGTGAGCTAGTAGCCTATAGAGACTCTGAGTATAATATATATATATATATACACACAAGAGGATGGAGGTGGTTATATAGTAGCCATGAGCAGGGAAGAAGGATATATACGGGTAGCAGAAGAAGAAGGAGGAGGATGCGGTAGAGGCTATCGACTAATTCCATCGATCACCACCACCACCACCACCACCTCATCCTACTCTTCGCCACGAACGAATATCCGATAGCGTTAGATGGAATTTCGCTTGAACGACGGAAAGAGTAGTAGTGATAGAGAGAGAGAAAACTATAGTGTACGTGATAACGCGCGCGCGATACGGCTACTTAAGTGGCTGTAATTAAAGATGGCTACTAACCGGGTGAAAAAGGGGATGAGACTGAGATATACTATACTGTTTGTACGAAGAACGCAAAGATGACAAAGAAAAGTCGTTGATGTCGTACGCGGATTGCGTTTGAAATTTTATTCAATTGCTATGATGGGATATTATCGTACTACTTATGCTTTAATTTAGTGACTATACACAAAGAGAAGAGAGAGTGCACTTGGTTATCCATTCGGTCGACTGACAATTAATTATTTTTAAGGGCACTTGCAAAATTTTTTTCCTCTTGGTGTCCTTTACTTTTTTTTCTTTCTTTCTCTCTGTCTGTACTCTATACATCTTTCTTTCTTTTTTTTCTCCTTTTCTTCCCGACAATTTTTATTATCTCGCTGTTGTTAGTTAATGGGACTTCATAAATAAGCTTTATTTTCATAATTACGTGCTGTGTGCTGTATTTGTTTATGAGATGGTAAAAATAAGAAAAAAAATTTTTATTGGTACTATGTGTACACCAGCTTATATATAATACTTCGTTAACATATTGAATATTAACGATTTAATTATAAACACTTTTTTCCTATTATTGTATTTTTAATAAAAAAAATTTTTTGTACACTATACAACTTTATAAATCCATTTTTTTTTCTATATTCTTTATTTAAATTCAGAATCTGCATTACACAAAACCCAGCCCGCCAACCCACTCTTCTAAAATCAAGTCTAATCTTCTACAATCTCACCATACACATACCAACACACATACAGTGATCACAATCCTTTTGGAGCTTGACTTTCTCTTTCTCTCTTTCCTTTACCTTCACGGTGATATATGCTACTAATCGCGTAGTATAGTGTAGCTTGACAAGACACAAGACGCTATAGCGTCTCACGCGTTCTCATTTACATGCTGCTGACCGATCTCATCCAAAAGATTACCCCTTGCTGTGTCTTACACTATCAGCTTTTGTCTGATGATGATAATGATGATGGTGATTCCCTTCTACTCTACCTATTCCCATTTTCTTCTTTTCAAGTAATAGGATATATTCTATTCTAGTGCATTAACCTTTACTACTTGAATTGCCAATGTTATATGTTACATAATTAAACGTGATTTCTTTATTATGATTACATGCAAGATTTTTGTTCGTAAATAATTACGAGATGTAAAATTTTTCTGTATTGTCTTTTAATAATTAATATTTATTATTTTTTTCTAGAAACAAAATATTAAAACTTTACAAATAAATATTAAAAAAACAATCTATGAATACATTTGTACAATTAAAAATAATAAATGTTATTGTCTGATACAAATGTATAAGCAACTGTCATAATAATCCACAAGTAACAAGATCGAAAGGGGCTCTCTCGTGAGACTCGTATTGAGAAATTCACTCTCGAGAAATCGGACACCCGCGTGAAATCTAGCATCCTTTTATTTTCTGAGTAAAAATCACGGTGATGGTATAGATGTCTAGCGAGCTTACGCGTTCCGGCCAATTTCGTCTACGCGTCTCGACTTCGTCCTCGTCTACACTGGTATAGCCGGATTTATGCGTCCCTAAGGGAACGTCAGTATTCTACGCTGCAGCATCAACCACACACATACATACATAGCAAGAGAAAGCATTGACTCTATGTACTCTCGCGGCTGAATGTCAATTACCCTATGCTACCTACACTTGGTACACATCCTATATACCTATATACAGTCTATCTTAAACCCGCAAGCTACACGTATATTCTCCGTACTCGATTTCGTTGTGCTTGAAAACATTTTTCAAAATATGTTGGCTTTGCTTTTCATAAAAGTATATTTATATACTCCAACCCTTTCCCAAACATAAATATATTCCCATGGGTGGTTAACTCTTTATTTTCGTTAAGTTCAAAAGAAAGAAGAAGCGACAAACTTTCTGGATGACGTAAACTTCACGTCGTCATCGTGTGCAACTACTGTCCCCGTTTCACGTAGCTGTCGAACTTGCGGTATATACACGTGACTTTAGAGAAGGTGTGTGTATGTGCGCAACAACTCTCGTGACTTGAGCTTTGTAAAAGACATTACTGCATAGCGTCCAAACTTGACGGTTGTATGTATATATATAAAGCTGCTACGTGATTTCGTAGGGAAGATGACGGGAAAGGATCTTTCATTAAAACTGTATTCAGTCTGGCAGAATTTCGTAAACGACGGACTTACTTTTGCTGGGATATATCTTACAGTTGAGCTTACTTATTCTTGAGAAAGTCTTTTTGAATGTATATACGCGTTGGGTATATAGTTTAAATTTAAAAGATGGTGAGTTGAATAAAGGTGACGAAAGAAAAAATAAAATGGAAAAACTCACGATCAATTTTGATGTTCGAACTGATTGGTTTCATAGACTCTAAATCGCGTAGTGAATCATTCCAGAAGCTATATATATCTTTCAAGCAGTTATAACGAATGCCCGCACATTTTTTTTTTCTTCTTTTTCTTCTCTTTTCTACATCTTTCATTCAGTTTCGCACTTTTTCCTTTTCACAAGTTTAAAGCTCGCGTTCACGCGCTTGAATAACTTCTCCTTTTATTTTTTTTTTCGAATCTTTTTATTTGACGGTCTTTGACCTATTTTTTTCCTTTTCTTAACCGCGCAACCGGACTTTCTACTAATAATTATAATTCCTCCTTATTATATCAAAAATTCATCTTTGAATATTTTTTGCTCGTTTATTTTTCTCTTTAATAAAAAGAAAAAATTGAATCTTAATTTTATTTTTAACTAAGAATTTAGTTTTTTTTTATCAGATTTAATATAAAAAAAAAACAAAAGATTCGCATTAACGTACCATAATTTGAAAGGAGAAGCCTCGAGTCTACCCAAGTCCTACACTTTGCTCGAAAAATTTTCTCAAGCTTCTTCGGAATGCAAATCGCGCTTCAACGCAGCAGCAGTAGCATCTTTGTCATATATATATAAAAAACCTATCCCCTCGGTGTAGCCTTTCTCAGCTTTAGCTTAAAAAAGTTCGTTAATTACAGGATGCTTCTAGCTACTGAATAAAAAATGTCTCGAGCTCGGCTACGTAGGATACGGCTAAAGTTCGTTGGATGATAGAAGGAAGGGTGAAAGAGAAGAAGGTATAGCTGCTACCGAGTAAGTCAGGATGCTTCGCGTGAAAATGAGTCTAAGCGAGATGAGTTTGTAAATAATTTGATAATTAAATTTCAAGAGAAAAGCTTCGTAGACTCTACACGCTCTTGAGATAAGAAATAGATACACTTCGATGCTGAGACGAATAAATAGAACTTGTAGTATAATACGGATTTATAAAATTTCGCCTGTAATTTTTTATCAATTTTTTGAAGTTTTCGTGTTTTTACTTATCACATAAATTATAATATGCATGCGACTCCTACTATCCAAATACGTGATTTTAAATTTTTTCTAAAACATCTCAACCTTGCAGTATCTCGTTCTACAGAAGAACGCTTCTCTCATATCGATTGGTGTATTCCATCCCTGCTCGCAACGCCAGCTTTACACTCGCTAAACTTTAGCAGTCCTGACTTTGAAAATCACGTCCAGCACGTGGCTCGAGCTTTCGTGCAAGCTCGTATACGAACACTCAGTTACGGTGACACGTCAACTGTATGTGGTCTCTGTACTGTAGCTCGAGTAAAACTATATACTACTGGATAAAAGTAGTTTTTTCTCCTTTGATATTTTATTGCTGGGCGTAGTCGTAAACAAAACTCTGTTGCTGTTTACGTGTTTGTTTAAAATGCGTGACTAAAGAGCAACTATACTGAATTATAGTTTCTAGTTTTACCGGAATTTTTCTTTTTTTACAAAAGTTTTTTAAATTTTTAACTCGTTTCGGAAAGATATTGTATATCGTTTTGTTTTAGCTTATAAAACGTATTTTTAAAATTTGTTTGTTATTCAATAATATTTATTTCATCCTAATAAATTTTGTACAATTTATTTAACAATAGTTTAATTAAAAAGAAAGAAAAAAAATCTTTGATTACAAAACAAACACAATTTAGAACCAAATAGAACAAAATCTCAGCAGAGGATTACAAGGTCCGAGGAAATGTAATTTACAGGATAAAGCAAGAGAAGATTGGTCAAGTGAAGAGAAAATACAAACCGTGCATTTACGCTTGTCGTAGACTCTCGACATACCACAGAATAGTCAGTCGAGTACTTGCTACTGTCATTTAAGTCGTAGACTCTGTTGAAAGACGTATTAGTAAGATACTGTCAGCTTTCACTCATTCCTTAGTTTGTTTTTTTTTAATTGTCAATTATCTTTCAACAAATTTTATTCCAAAATAACCTAATATAAAGCCTGCATTTATATTTAAAATTGATTTTATTTAATTTGCTTGTAAAATTCATATTATCAAATGATAACAGTATAGGATACTAGACATTTGTCGAGAAATGGAATTTCAATGAAAGATGAAAATAGGGGTCGAGGGGGAGGGGGGATGATGAGAAATGGGCTTTGCGGTATCTTTCTTATACAAACTCTCAAGTGTACGCGGTTATTACACAACGCACACAAAGACATACAGCTTGTTGGGTATATCCGTATAGTGTCAAAGTGACTGCCGCTATTGCAAGAGCAGAATATGGGGAATGTGTTAGCAAAGGGGGGGGGGAGGCGAGGAAGTCTCTTTGGTATGCATAATTACGTGGCATCCTCGTTACAGATACACACACCTTGATAACTATTCGGTTTCATGATGTACGCATGTGTATGCGTGTGTGACTCAGTGTGTGATATGTTGCTATATACTAATATAGTGTCGATATGGCTCAGTGCCTACTTGCATCTCAAAGACAAGTCTAAAGTGTTGCTGCTGGTAGACTCGCTCGTTAATGATCTGACTGTGAACTGGTCTTTCTCTTATAATAGAAGTTTGTATTTGAGACCGATCCGTCGTGTATTTGAATATATAATATGCACTTTGTTGTGTTGGTTAACGTGATTTGTAGAATGTTGATTGAGAAATTAAAATTTTATGCCTTGATATGTAATTTTAATTTTGAGTGTGTGTGAATTAATAATGCATTTGCTAAAATAAATAATTAATCAAGTCTTTTTAGTAAGATTAGTAAAAAAAAAAATTTATTTTTTAATTCATAAATATTATATATATTATTAAGATACAATTTCAGCATGGCCTACTATAAAAACTATTTTTATGTATTATTTCTAAGCTTTTTTTCACTATTTATTATGCGTATTTCAGTTCATATGAATACTTTTGTCATGACTTATCCGACAGTTACCGAGAGAATCGAACTCACGACTTACGAATTACGAAACCAGTTCTCTATAGACTAAGCCACGCCAAGTTGTCAAATTTCATACTATATTAAACCACCTAAAAAAATTAAATTAAAAAATTCAAATAAATTTTATCAAAATTAAAAAAAAAAATGATACACTGCAACAAACGTATTTTACAGGGTATGAAGATCAACATCATCATAAGTTTCACCGACGACGTTTACTCAAGTCAAGAATCTCTTAGATGTTCATACACAGCAGAACAGCATTCGTAAGATCTAATTGCCACAAGAGAGCATCCCTATAATCAGGAAATCGTCATTTCACAGGCGCTTCTCGACACACGTGAATACAAGTAAGCTAAGGTAAGGTAACGACTACAGTATACGTATATATGAATATGAATACATGAAAGCATAGAGTGTAACATATGTATATATGTATCTGTATGTACATATGTATATATGTATCTTACTATGGTTTAGCCTTGAGTTAAGCTTGAATTACAATGGAATGGAGAACACGCGTTGTCCTTGCGAAGGTAAAGAGAGAAGAGATACGCCACGAGAAAGAGAGAGAGAATTGTAGAGATATATACAAAGGTGTCTACTAGTATGCGTTCAACGTGCGAGACATTGCTTATCTCTTCTCTTGCACGTAACTATACAGCTGTCACTTTTGCTTATTTTTACGTACAACCCATTGATAACCTTGGCTTTAATTACACTTTTATTAACAAAATTAATAATTTACACTTTTTCTTATTTCCAATTTTTGTTACAACTACAGACTGAATTATTTTTCAAGAATTGATAAAATCAATAAAAATAAAAAAAACCGCTGCTAACTACATTAGCAGAATGCTTTCTCAAAGAATTTCGAAAAACAAAATTAATTGTATTTAAAATCTCACTATTTTAC